>MJUT01003530.1:725235-746666 GCA_002080005.1 Gigantidas platifrons | reverse complement strand
CTGGACCATTTTATCTGCTGTGCAATAGCATACAACTGCTGGTCAAAGGCCGTGTCGATAGCTTCAGAGAGACAAATGGAGCTGCTGTACACGATATTAGACATACCCTGCCCTTGTTGACATTGAATAACAATAGCATCACCAAAGTTGTTCTCCAACTTTAGCTGAATCCAATACGTTGTGTAACTTTCGCGCATATCTTCAGGGAGGAAAGATACAAATTTCTTCAGTAGGTGGTTCCGGTGGAACACTTTCTTATGTATCAACAAGTCATCTTGGATGGTGGAAACAAATTGATCGAATGCATTTTCATGCACTGACATCGGAGGTTCCTCGATCTCTGTTTTGATATTTCTAAGCAAATATCGTGTTATACACGCTGAATGATACAAAGCATTTTCGGCACAGTCTTCAGACGTCACTTTGAAGATCATTTCATTATCTGATATTTGTTCCGCAACACGCTTAATACGTTGAGTTCTATTTTCCGACGAAACTTTGTGCATTTTTCTGTCGTGTTTAAAGGCTTTCTGTTTGTAAAATATGCAAGCTGTACAATCAATTTCGGAAGCTCTAGATTGTGTCACAATAGTGAAATGATCTTTATTTGATGATGGATTCTGATTGCATGATGGTGGCGTCGGCGGACGTGTGGATTTAAAGTTGGAACATGCTGACAGGTTTTGCTTACTGGTAAATGCTTTGTAACAGCTTTTGTGATATTTGGTATTTCCAAATGGAGCATTTTCGACAGTTGTATATTCGTCAACAAGTTTTCTGTAAACTTCATCCTTCCGTTTATTCACGACAGACATAAAGTCGACCTTCCCTTAGTAGTTGGAATACCTGTAATGGAAGCGGAAAGTTTGGAGCCGTTAAATTTGATTCAACCCACCATTTCTTTGGAAATGCCTGTACCAAGTCAGGGTCATTGCGGTTTTTCTATTTCTCCGGTTGTTGACTGATTTTGTCTGTTTGTTGACTTATGAGTTTTGCCTTTCCATTTGGAAGATTGCTCGGTGTTTGGTAATTTTGTTATCACCCTTATTTATAAATTCGGACAGAACATGTTTATAAATATTTGGTATTAGCATTTTTTTTGTCAAAGTCATTGCAGTTACCAAAATAGTTATACTTTAATCAAGTTAAGTAAATATAAATACCAGACATGAAGAGATGTAGGATTGTTGACCATACCTTAAGCTTGAACAATCATGTTGATAGACTGTTATTTTGAGTGAATGAAACATGCATATTCATTGTTAAACAAATAATGAATTTAATATTACGTTACCATTATTTGTATAATACTTTTTATGAAGTATGTGTATGTTTGAATATTGACCATATCATAACATAGCTTTTTGTAAATACAAACTGTAATACAATAAAACCCGCATTTAAAGGGCACGCAATGGAACATGGAAACATGCACGTTATGAGCATTTGCGTATACAGGCTACGATTATACGTATTATTCATTAATAGTAAAAATGAGACTGTCCTTTATTGACAGTGATTTGCTACATAGCGGTGTCACCAATAAAATTGACCGCCACGATATAATTGAAATACTGTTGAAAGTGGGGTTAAAAACCATAACCCCTAACCTCTTAAGGCAGGTTTGATCGCAAACACGTACTATATGAATGGCAATTTACGATTGAAATATATAAAATGCCGACAAAATGAATTGATGTTCAGCTAGCAAAATTTGCAATGCAAAGACAGCATAATTCATTTAAACCTCTAGTATGTCTTGCACTCGACAACTGATTGGGAGGTAATTTCTGTCAGAAATACATACATGTAGCATACCAACGAAGTGAATCCATGTGCAGGAAACCAAATATTGCACTGCAGCAGAATGTGCATTATGTGTGTTGATGGTCATGCATGTTTGTTAAATTGTCCTATGTATTCTGTATTTGCTGCTATCACATATCATCATTTTAACTTGAAAGAGCATCATCTACGATAAAAGAAAGTGTTTGACGATAGCAAAAGGGTAATCAGAAACCGTAACTCACAGGACAGACAATACATTGCGCAAAAAAAAAAATCACAAAGACAATAAATGAAAATTAACACTACACAGAGAATAGAATATTCAGCAATATGAACTCAATGAAAAAAAAAACAGGTGGTGCTCCGACGTTATACGGAGTTTCTTTCTGCTCTACTACTGGAACCTATCGTGTTGTCCTCTTTTAAACCAGTTATAAGTCGTGAAAATTAAAAGGAGGACGATATTGCGATTGTGACAGACGGAACGTATACGTGGTCATCGTCTATGACACTTATATTCCGTAGCGATTTACCAAGTAATCGTGGCGACCGTAAAACTTTCGATGTAATAAATGTAACTTGTTCACTAGAAACCCTTGGTTCAATAACTTCTTCGTTAGCAGCTTTTTTTCTATCAAGTAAATCATGATAGGAACCACAAGCTCAGAAATGTGGTATCAACTGAGAAATACCCATATGTATATGCTGCTGGAATTTCGCTACACATAAATGGAGAGTTCACAATGAGGAAATAATGTTTTTGAAAGAACTACTAAATTCACTTGCCACTGCTAGTCAGGCTCCATGGCGTTTTTGACTATAAGCGATACGATTCCTACTTCGACAAGCATCGGCTCATATATGCATAATTATATAGTTTCGATAGCTTGGTTTACCAGTATTATCAATGACTGTAACGATTGTGAAGGAACAAATATTGACGAAATTGAACTTGACATTCTCTACGATATTCTTGCAATATTTCACAGATGGCATATCTATTCCTTATCTTAAAGAAGTTGTGGTACCTTTCAGGATTATTGATTCCATATTAACCTCAACGACAAAATGTGTTCTTTGATTTTATTTAGATAAAGTAACAAAAATATTTATATAGACTTTAAGAGCAACAAAACTTCGTTCATCCATATCTGCCATACAATTCAGCATATACATTCATACATGATGAATATTACCCTCTTAGAATATCTACTAATACTAAATGTAATCGTTAAATAATCCCATAATAACCCTACCACATTTTTCCTGATTTGTCTAAATGTGTAACACGACGAAAGGTTTACAAGAACTGCTTACCATTTGTGAGTATAAATATACATTCAAAGGGAGACAATACAATATTATACAAAATTAATGCCTTTTATACAAGCAAACTAACAATTTCTGTATTATTAAATTTGGGATTAAAATACCGGTAATTACAAAAGTTCATACACTGATTGGAAACATACACTCATAAATAATAACAGCAGTTATCATTATACATATGAAAAATAAATAAATAAATAAATAAACATAAAAATGTGTGTTCAATACATACAAAAGGGGTACGGTAAGGTTGTAAATGGGGTAATTGTACACAGGACGTTTCTCCAATGTTGAAGGCATCGCTAAAAATGTATACCGCCGTCATCACGAACTGGTTAGTCGCTACACAAAATATCCATTGCCCACACGGAAATTGTTTTTTTCCTTTGTAAGTAGATATGCATCTTCTCACCGACGAGACATTTAACCGGTCTTGATTATGAGAAACACTGCCGATGTCTTCTTCTTCTTCTTCTTCTCCTTCCCGTCTGGAGATTACTCTAGGTTGAGTGTTAATACTCTCATACGAAAGCGAAACTGCTTACTCTTCGTAACCATCTTGGTTCGTTTCCGGCTTTGTGATGGAGTCCTCCTTATCTGTATTAGGTTTTTGTGTTGTGTTTTCCATTTTGTTTGTCTTCGTTCTATATCTTTGTTGGTTGTGTCTCTCTATTTATTCTTCCGCTTTCTCTAACGTTTAGATACACAACATTACATGGACATTTTCACTTGAGAGTATATATTTCTCATTAGTTGAATTAGTAATCAAAGATTATTACCATTGACTAATGAAGTTGGTCTAAGAAGATAACAACAATGTATTTCTGATTACTAATGTTCAGTTGATTAATTTATGTGGTAATGAGATCTATTAATAACCTAGAAAGACTACCTTAACCGATCTGAATATTGGCATCCTAATGTAAAGTGAAGTTCATCTTCAATGTCAGATAAACAAAATCTAATTTTGGTCTAATTTAATTTTTTATGTCGTCCTTTTTCAATTCCCAATTCACAACACAAAAAACTAATACAGATAAGGAAGACGGACTCCATGACAAAGTCGGCATCTAAAATATGATGTCATTATCATATGGTAAACAAATCAATACAGTGTACCCATGTAAAAGAAGAAGAGTTTGAAGATACGAAAGGAACAATCGGAAGCTGTACAACTAGTTTTATATTTCATGAACACAATATCGTTGTCATTTCCTTAGGAAGATGGCGAGCAAGTAAGTCGGTATCTTTATGTGAGAAAACAAAATAACCATGTGACGCTAGACTTTCCATGTTATCCCATTGGACATTTTGTCCAAGTCCAACTGTCAACAGAAACGTACTATTATTGTCGATGCTATTTTTGATAGCTTCAATTAAATGTGTATCAAGGAATTGTCCGTTTGATACGAAAATAAAGAATCTATTTTCAGATATCGATATTGATTCGGTGTTCTGTATATATCGTAACAGTACGCTTTGATTGACACTTTCACCCATGAAATCGATGGCTGCGACACCACCAAGTTGATAACGAAGATTTGAAGTGTTTTGTAGTGAAATGGCATGTATTATTTCACTTTGAAACACGTCAACCGACATCGTAACGTTTTGTAGCTTCAAAGACATAATTTTTTCCACAAAAGAGTAAATGAATTGTTTGCCTTCTTCGAATTCGCGTTTTGTTATGTAGGATGAACCATCCATCATAAAGTAAATCTCGCCCTCCATTTGTGATGTACAGGCTGAAAATAAAATGGTTTGTATTTTAATATGTTAAAAAATTAATGTTGTAAAACAATAACAAAAGTATTCAAAGATAAGTTATAACAAAACCCATTATATATTATCGCTATGATTGTCTCCCTTCTATTGAGCATTTTCTATAAGTATGCTGAGCATTAGAAGACCGCATTGTAGTTGTTCATGTTGTTCAATGAAAATAAAAAAAACAATATGTTTTGGACAACACTATACACAAGCAAATACAAATAACGCAAGTTAATGTGGAGAGCGAGTTGCCAGGGGTATAATTAATGTGGAGAGCGAGTTGCCAGGGGTGTAATTAATGTGGAGAGCGAGTTGACAGGGGTATGATTAATGTGGAGAGCGAGTTGCCAGGGGTATAATTAATTGTACAAGAATAACGCTGATATAACCGAAAAACAAATAAGAATCAATCAATAATAAATAAACGTTAGAGAAAACAGAAAGGGGAAATCAAGAATGGACAATCCCGAGACACCGGCAGGGTTGTGTTCGCAAGACACAGGACGAAGACACAAAAACACAGAAAACTAAGAAAATGAGCAACGAGGACGCCACCAAAAACTGGGGGTGAACACCTAGGTGCTCTCGTAGAGTAAGCAGTTCCTGCCTCTTATAAGATAGCGTTTTCACTACTATCGATGTGTAAGTTTCTGAAATAACCTTTATCAGGTACACTCTAAGTCAGAAGGCTGAACAGCAAAATAATTGAGGTCTTTGGGAGCAAGAAAACCAAAAGTAAATGGACAATCTCGGCTTGCCAAGTTTACACAGTGATGGTAAACAGGTCAACAAAGAGCATCACAACGAGAACAGTATTGATGTCTAATGCCATGGCATATAGATGATAATAAGGTTCGCTTTACCCCTTAACAGAGTGTCAGCAAAAGGACCACTTTTATAGCCTTGGTTTGACCCCACCACGACTCGAACCTTCGATTTATAATTTTCAAGCCACTCCTCCCAAACAAATAACAATATAATTGATGACTTACAAAGACATGCTGGATTTGCATATTTTGCTTGAAGAAATCTCCAGATTTTACCTGAGGAAGGTTGTAGGATACTCTCCGTATTGCTCGCTATTTTTTCTAGAAGATCATGTTTTACAGATTTTCCTAATGCTACAGTCAACACATTAGCGAAGTTTTTCAGATTATTAGCTTCAGTTATTAAGTCACTTTTTCCAACCAGTAAACCATCTGTTAAAACAATAACCAATCGTTTTGCATATGACCTTGATCCTTTACCATAACTGTACAGTTGCCTATGAAATAAACAAAGGTAATGATATATAATACAAATTGAGTTTTGTAGTTGCCATGTCAGAATTTCGTTGTTACCCAAAATTGTAACGAAGACAAAAAAAAGGACGAAATGTCTGAAGCAAACAATTATTCAAAACGGTATATATGAATCATCTCAATATTTACAATTATATACATTGCCTCAGAGAAAAAATTAAACATATTTGGGCATACAAGATTCTCTCTGTTGTGTTATTGTTAACCACTGGTGAATTTACCGTGTTAATTGTTGTTGAACGCATCAGAAGCGACCATTTACACAGTCTAANTTTTATAATAACATGCTGGATTTGCATATTTTGCTTGAAGAAATCTCCAGATTTTACTTGAGGAAGGTTGTAGGATACTCTCCGTATTGCTCGCTATTTTTTCTAGAAGATCATGTTTAACGGATTTTCCTAATGCTACAGTCAACACATTAGCGAAGTTTTTCAGATTATTAGCTTCAGTTATTCAGTCACTTTTTCCAACCAGTAAACCATTTGTTAAAACAATAACCAATCGTTTTGCATATGACCTTGATCCTTTACCATAACTGTACAGTTGCCTATGAAATAAACAAAGGTAATGATATATAATAATTTTAGTATATCTGTTTTTGCTTGTAGACATTTGAACGTTAAAAAAATCAAAGTATTTCATAGCAACTAGAAAACTCACAAGTTGATTAAAATTGTGTACATATTACGGGAAATATATATTGGATTAGGAACTGTTTACCTTTCCGAATCACTTTAGTTCACCCAATCCCGTTTTAAGTCGGGTTCGCGTTGCTCGATCTTTTTTTCTTTTGGCAATTGTACTGTGTCCTTCGATGTACGGCTTCTGATTACCCATGGTAATCCATTCGGAAATGTACAAATTGCCTATTGTTTTCAACATGCTAAATGACATACAATATTCAGTTTTGTGAAGATTTCCTTACTTCGTAAAAATCAGTCCGTCCTTCAGATTCGACGTTCCCTTCGTTTCCCTAATCGTTCCTATGTGCGCGAGCATATCAGTTTTCTGTGAGTATGAATTGAAATAAAATTCAACTTTAGCTTTTGATGAAAATGACGTCATCGCTATACGAAATTCGTGGTCGCTCAGTGGCAAATACGATAGTAGACTGGTGATCAGTGTTTTGAGTGCCGATATCTCCATGCTTGAGGATAGGTCCAATACGAAGGCGATGTCAACTGCGTTCAGAAAACAAAGTCCCGGTGCTGCAAACATAAATTTTACATCGTTCAAAGCAGATAAAAAATAACATACCTGTCCAAACAATTCCAAAATCTAACGGCGAATTCATAGAAACAAAGCCAAAAGAATGAGACTGATAATAGAAATATAAATTATCGCTCACTGTCATACGAGTGGCCGGCCATGTCAAAATTGTGATAAAACCATCGTGTTGCATATTCCATAGAGGCGATGCCTTCACCAATTAACAGTTACTTTCGACAAGTAACGGATTGTTTATAAGAAGAATTGCGATACATTTTAATACATTGCAATGGAAAAACACCATGTCTTGTACAAAATATAAACACAAAAGAATCTGTTTCAGCTCAAATGCATCGCGGTGCTTTTGAAGAAAGACTCGTGTCTTATTTGCGTTATTTGTATTTGTTTGCGTATAGTGGTGTCCAAACATACCGTGTTGTGCATTTGTTTTGTTTTTCTTCGTCTTGACTAGACTAGAACAATTGTATAATGTTAAAAGAGTCAGCACGAGAGATTATTATATAACTCATCTAATACATGTAAGTTATGTTTTGGAAAGATGGCGTTGGACGCTGATGATCAGAAGAAATATCAAAGTGCGTGAAATATGCCTGCGTACTAAACACAAATAGTTCATTGATCAGCTGTGCTGTCTTTAACATTTCAAAACATTAATAGTAAGATCAAAAGTACGTTTTCATAATCTAGTTGCATTAATTCAGATGATCCTACAAAATGTATAATAGGTTTCATTAAACCATAATTAATCAGACAGTGGGGCAAATTTTATCAATCTAATCAAAATTTGATATTTAATTACCTCCCTTTTTCTGATTGGCCTTTTTGTAACATAATACCGCGTCTTTGCAAAATACAATTATATTGGTCAATATCTTATATCAAAAGATTTAAAGCAATAAAATGCATTTGAAAAGTAAGCTGATGCTTTTGAAAAGTAGGTCGGTATTTTTTTTCTCGACAATCTATGCATACTGTTTTAACTAGTAATCCGATATTTCTTGAAAGTAAGGCGTTATTTGTCGAACGTAGTATGTTACACGTTGACAATATCGCGATGAAAAAATAAATGATTTTCTTGCTCACATTGATTTTAAAATTATTTGGTTCTCAAATATTTTGCCTCTGAGCGTACCTGATGAAGATTATTCCAGTAACGTACCTGATGAAGATTATTCCAGTAACGTACCTGATGACGCGTCGTGCGCACTAAATTTGATATCTACGTTTTTATTTCATTGTAAGTTTGACATGAATAGCCATTCATGCTCTCCAGTCTTGGCTTACACACATGTGGAAAATCATTCGGCCCTCAAATATAATTGGGCGAGTAGCGTAGTCTTAAAAGAAAGCTGTATCAAAATCTTGAGCTTGGTATATACATAATATAAGTGCAGAGGGCCGTCGTGGCCGTGATGGTATGGTAGTTGGATTTATAGCTAACTGTGCAATCAGTGCCAATCACCACTAAAGGTTTGAGTTCGTCTCCCGCTCATTGCGAGATCTATTCGATACAACATTATGTCATTAAGTTGGTCATTGACACACGACATGTCGTTTTTTTTACCGGGTGCTGCGATTTCCTCCATCAATAAAACTGACCGCCACAATATAAATGAAATATTGTTGAAAGAGGCATTAAAGACTATATAACTCCAGATTGTATCTCTAAGCTATAACCCCAAGCCTGCCCTCTGATGAAATTATGGGTCGTGCAAATGTGAGAAATCTTTCGACCCTCACATAAAGGTGATAAGTGTTGTTTTCCTCTTGAAATAAATAAAGAATTAAATTAGTGTTGTTTTACAATCGGAGTTATCTCCCATTGTACAGTGGATGGAATTTTGGCCGAGCCCAGTAAAAGTATTACTTAATCAGAATCATTTTCAATACTGTGTACTGCCTTATATTTTCTTTAATATTATACATTTATTGCATGCTGGTGAGGAAAATATGAAAATTTATTCACCCACGAGTATCATATTAAGAAGGATCGTAGAGGCTAGCTAGCCTAAATTGATCTCGACACCAGGTAAACCAGGGAATATGATACTCGTGGGTGAATATTTCTTTATATTTTCTGTACCCTCATGCTATAAATGTTTTATTGTACCGAATGAAACCAAGAAAACACAAATATGTAAAATACTGCTGGCAAAAATATTCAAGTCCATTGGAACGTGGTTGTCTCAGATATTTTAAAACCACATTGTAACGGTTGCCTGCAAATGATGCGTTCCGAGTGCCTCTGACGTTTTCCTGTCAAAGAACGATAACTCTGGCGGGAAAACCCGCGAGGCTTCCGAAGTGGTGGAATATGATATTTATTTCACGGAATATGATTTTTGTCCTATGCGATCACGTGTTCTGATTTTTACCCATTGTCCAATCAAATTAATATATTTATGGTAATTAATATATGAGGTATAATAATATTGATTATTGTTTATTGTATTATTAACTTTATTTGATATTGATTGTTATGCTCATATGGGCCGATAATTCGAAAATAAAAATCGTATCTTATCTTAAAGAAAGCTGAGTCACAATCTATAATATATTTATTAAAAAATTAGTGAGAACATAAATTGTCATATTATTAAGCTCGTCATGTATCAACAGTTCAGTTCGGTGTCATTGTACAGCATATTAATGTAGACTATATGTGTATAGGAAACATTTTGTGGGAGAAAAAATCTATCAAGTTGATAGGCCTGTGCAACATACTTATGGAGCATGGTTAATTCAGTTTATGGAAACATCAAAACACAAAATAGATATTATCGTCTCGGCTAATAGATATTTAATCTATAGAGGTAAGTTGTTCATACCCAATAGTTCCGGTTTACAATACATATGTAGTTCCGGGCACAGGGAGGTTAGTAATTGTGCGAAATGACTTAAATGCTATATATAATATTATACCAAGAAGAGTAACAACGAACTGTTACCCAGCTCACTTCAAAGGCTTGTTTCTGGGACATTTATACTGGGTTTTATAGAGATATAATACTCTGAACTAAGCTGGGTAAGATTTCGTTGTCACTCTTACAAGTATAAATATGATATCTAAGGATTTCGTGCCATGCTTGGTACTGGCCCATGATGTGTCGATTATTCAGGGGTCAGAATATATTACTCATCATGTTTATGTTATCATCTCCATCGTTTTTGGTTGATGATAAACTGTTTAAGTGTTTTATTTATAGATTAATGCATGCCCTTTTCCATATCAGGACTGTTATTATCCTGAGAGACCGATATCGGCAAGAGGGCTTTATTCCGAGGGTCAATATCAGTCGAGGGATGATAACAGTCCTGATATAGAAAAACGCATGCATTAATCTATTTATCACATATTTCAACATTGAATAAAAAAGAGCAAAATCAGTAACTTTTTTGTGTTTGGATTCTCATATTTGCTACGAATGAGTCAGTTTCTGCTTGCGAAACACCAACAACTCTTTCCTCGCTGGACGCCGACATTTTCCAAACGACAATTGACAGTTGGGTGGAAATGACGTCATAGGGCTCACGAGAGGCTTGATATCGTGTTATCAGAGTTTTAGCCTGATATCTATCCATGGGCTGATATCGCTGTAGCATTTCCGGTGTTTACGTATGGGCAAAATTGACGTTATTACTCATAGATATGTGATAATGTTCTATATTTGTTTATTCGCTGGTCAAGTAAAGATGTGGATCACATTAAGTGTGGTTTGTAACAGGCACAAATGTAATCTTAGATTAATGTGTTCTGCCACTAATTGTAAAGCAAAGGTTTGTTTCGTGTTGTTGCGGATGGAATGATTATTACCCTCATATTCAGTTATAACACAGTTATAAAGATAAGTATGATACAAACTTCCAGGAGTAGGTGCTGGCTCAATTTCTTCAAGGTCAACTCTGAAGACGAACTTTCCAGGACTGGCAACATTAGACATGGACGGAATGTTTATAATATTGGACGTCATTGACCCTTCTACCGCGTAGTAGTGTACTTCATCCCCCATGTTGAATCCAACCTTATAAAAAAAACCAGACGATCCAACATTTACAAAATTCTAGAAACATACACCACTGCTTCAGTAAAATCACAAAGTTGCATCACCATAATCAAATATTAACATTATATGTTCATTTGATTTGGAAACCCTCATTTGATTGGTTAAAAGGATGACACGTGCCTTCGAAATATATACCCTTTGGTATCTACACACTCTTGTTCCGTAGTGTGCTGAGACATGCGGTTATTTTGGCTAATCGTGAAAATAAATACCAGTCTTTTATTTTCCTTTAAAAATTTTGGTTTTTGATAATCATTTTTGTCTTTTAAAATAAAGTTACAATATATTTTCAGCTCTTGCGTTTTATTGCCTCTAAGCGTAATATTGTTTTGTTTTTTTTATTAAGGGCGACTCAATAAAACAATACAATAATTAACATATTTAACCTATTGACCTTGTACTTATTATTTTTAGGGGGCGACATGGCCATGATCGTATGGTAGTTGGATTTACAACTACCTATGCAATCATAGGAACTATCACCAATGATGTCGTGAGTTCGAATCTCGATCAAGGTGAGGTGTACAACATTGTGTGATAATGTTTTCAGTGACTTGCGACAGATAGGTGGTTTTCACCGGATCCTCTGGTTTCCTCCATCAACTGACCGCCACGATATAACTGAAATATTGTTGAAAGTGCCGTAAACACCATTAAACAAACAAACAAACAAACAAACAAACAAACAAATCAAAATCTAATAAAGATTAATTATATAAATGTAAAATGATATACAATATGTTACCTGAGCAGGTTTTCTAGTGGTCCACTCTATTTTGTTATATAAATATATGACATAGGCGTTTTTTGTATCCGAAATTAAAACAGCTTGAAATGTGTTTCTCTGGAAATAAAAGTGGAAGAAACACCAATAGTGTACGTTAATTGAAATGCATTTGATATATTTTGATTTGTTATTAAATCAAAATGTTTACTGTTCCCACTGACTAATAGATAGCTACAAAAGCATCATAACAGGCATGCCACAATATACCATCTATCTTGCAATCTAATTTACTACTTTTGAGTATATCAGTGGGATGCTGGCATCCAATTAGCCGATTACTTCATGCCACATATTTGTTTCTATCAGAAGCCAAAGACCTGGATTTTGAATGTCATATGCCGTGGTCTGTTATGTGGTAAATGGTTTGAGGTGAAAGGTGGTTGATTTTGTTTACTATTGATATTGGAGGAATTGTTGACCATCGTTGTGTATGCGTTCATAACTCAATATACATTGACATACATTGTATGTACAAAGGTTATCCAAACAAATTGACACCTTTTTCACATACGGTCTCTTCAGAAAATTAATAATATATTTGGGTGTTTTTGAATAGTTGATACTAAGCCTATCGACCACAGCGGTGGTATGATGGTTAGCGTGTTCGCTTCAAGTGCGGTAGATCGTGGGTTCGAGCTCCAGGCAGGCCAAACCAAAGCCTATGAAACTATTATTTGCTGCTTCACCGCTAAGCACACAGTATTAAGGAATAAGAACAAAGACTAATTGTCCCGGAATAGGGATAATGTGTCCGAGTGGAGCGACATGTCTACCCTCGGACTGTTGTTTTACTGAGCTCGCACTATAAAATCCAACTCAGCGTGTTGGTCTCATACGAAGCTGATTTAGTAATGTTAGACCGGTAACTTTTTATCGGAAGGTTATAATATTAATACATATATCAGGGGCGTTCGTGGTCGTGATCGTACAGTAGGTGGATTTATAATCATTACATATCCCACTAATGTTGTGACTTGTGAGTTCGCATCCCGCTCAGTTAGTCAGTGACTTGCAGCAGGTCGGTTGTTTTCTCCAAATTTTTCTAGTCTCTATTTTCCTCCACCAATACCACGGACGGTCACGATATAACTGAATAATTGTTAAAAGTTGCGTTAGACACCATGACCCTAATTCCCTAAATATATATGCTCTAATTAAACGGAAAAAAAATGTAGATTTGAAAGACCGTGTAAGTGAATGCAGTATTAATTTTCTGCTCGTACTAAATGAAGGGCACATTTCCAGAGATTCTTATTTAGTGTTATCGTCTGCTATATTTAGCTTTTGTCAGGGGCGATAAAGGGAAGAGTGGTCTGCTGTTTTTTGTTTGTTTGTTTGTTTGTTTGTTTGATTTTTTTAATTTTATTATTATTTTTTTTTAACCATCGTTATGACATTTGCAAACACAGTTTCGGCTATAAACGAAGAGGTCATCCGTTGATTGTTAGTAGGCGGCTGTTGGTCAATGAACACTTTACTTTCAGCGAGAACGTCAGAACAATATGATTATATGTTAGTGGTAACTAAACTCGGATTAAAAAAAAAAATTCCATACCTTATTCAGTTCCGAGGCGGAAGCACCATAAAACGTAACATTATTCCATGTTACGATATACGTCCAGAATGCTGTAAAATGCTTCATTACGGGAAAGTATCTCCGTACTTCGGAAGTGGCTTTATTCAGATCTCTTGTATGTGTTGACTCTCTGTACCAGATGTGACAAGACGGTGTGCATCTGCTTGTATCAATATCTGTCCAAAATGGAGCTAAGACAACTAAGTTATTGATTTTTGGAAAAGGTTGTGGTGTGAATGATCTTACTCCTCGAACAAACGATATAAGACCATTTGTATTAACCTGTAAGAGATAAAATACAAATAAGTTCGATTGCTTGGTTATTGTCTACTTACATGTACATACATTATATAAAGTTGAAAGGAATTGAAAATAATATAAAATTGTGGAAATTGAGCATGAGTATTATTTATATTTTTTTTAATTTGATTTTTTTTTCATTATTATTTTTTCATTATTATTTTTTTTTTAAATTTATTTGAAATTTCAGAGATTTGCAGTTTTAGTTTTCTCTTTCATGACTTATTCATATATAAATGATTACCAAAATTTCAAGAGGCCGTCATAGCCTTGATCGTATGATATTTGCAATCAGTGCATGTCACCACCTAAGTTGCGAGTTCGAACCACGTTCATGGCGAAGCATACTCGATACAACATTATGTGATAAGGTTTGTCGGTAACTTGCTGTAGGTCGGTGGTTTTCTCCGGGTACTCCGGTTTCCTCCAACAATAAAACTGACCGGAACGATTGAACTGAAGTATTGTTGAAAGTGGCTTTAAACACCATAAACCAACCAATCAACCTGTTAAAATAATACTGGTTCAAATATATCTATTGAAAAGTACGTGATAGCTGAATGCGAATATAAAGAAAATCATATTCTTCAAAGTTGGTGTTGTTCTAAATAAAAATACACACATAAAGCTTTCTGTGTTTTTCGAAGAAAAAAGTAAAGTCTAGTCCAATAGTTTGAACGTCTGAATGATAATCATCTTTGGACGGCAGTACTGAATCACCAGCCTGGTCTCCAAAGGGGAAGAACTCTGATAATGGAACTTCAGCATTTACGTGGTAGCTGGACAGCAGAAATAATGATAATAACCGCATGACGGCCATTGTTTTCACAAATTACTCCTGTAAATAATAAATGATCCATAATAATAAACCATTTAGCAGTTTCCGAACTTGATTCTAAAATGATACGCTTTTGACATTTTTGTATTCGAGTTATTTACCTTACGGAAGACAACATGATTCCCGTTTCACGCAAGAGCAACGGAAAGAACAAAACAATTTGAGTATGATTTTCTTCAAGTTTAGATATTTTATCGTTATAATATAACAAAGGTTAATTTCATAGCAAATAAAAAAATCACAAGTCGTTTCAACATATAAATTTAATATATACAAATGTAGCATGAAAAATATATACCTGTTAATTTGGTTGTACATTGCATGAAATGGACACGTTTTTTCCGGTTTAAAGAGAAGCAACTACTACAAAAAACATGGAAAAAGCGTATAATTTTAGAATCAAGTCGAAAACTGTCAAATCGTCTCGTGCATCTTTTTATTTGTATGAAATTTACATATTAAAAGTATGGATTAATATTATACCTCACACGTCAAAATTTACTCAGGTAAAGGTAACCTATTTTACCTACCACGTGACCAGTTAGGCCATTTGGTGTTCTTGCTCCTAAAGACTTTGAAGTTAATTTTGGGAATCCTACGAACTGAATGTTTACTAATATTATACAATTAATGACTTTTAATGAGATGGATACAAGGATTTATTAACCCAAGAATATTATATTTACCGAGGCCCCTTAAGGCCGAGATAAATATATTATTCTTGGGTTAATAAATCCTGGTATCCACCGAATTGAAAGTCATTAATTGTTTTATTATATGACACATTTTATATGTTTCTTTCACTCTTAAAATAAACTTTGACTCACGACATTTTCATTTGTTTACCTTGTTGGAATGTTATATTCACCTGACGTGACGTCACACCAGGTGATTATAACATTCCAACAAGGTAAACAAAACCACGAAGTTATTATAATGCTTTATAAAGATCGTTACTAGGGACGTCAGCCAATCAGAAAAAGACATTATCTGAAGTCATATAATAAAATGAATTATTACTTTATAGCATATATTTTTTATATGCTATATTTTTAACTGATTACATTTTTTTTTTTTTTAAATAGCCAGCGGAATGAAACATTTGACTGTCCCACTACTACCGGATCCGACCTGTTCCATGCCCGAGAACGATGCGCAATGCGTCATTCCTATCAAGCGCACCAGTGACCATTCAGTTCGTTGGGCAGACGAGATGGCAAATAGGTTTGAAGAAATGTCTGATGAAGACATCGAGCTATTATTAGAGGAAAATGGTATAGTATGCTGACATTATCATCTTCAGTGGATTTGTGGTTATGTGCATGTATATAAGATAATAAAACAGTTATTTCATGCCTGTTCAGGGAACAGTCCAAACTATTGTCTCTCGGTGCTGGAGATGACTTGGGAACTGTTGCCTTCGGCCTCAGGAAACAGTTCTCAAGTCATATCTAGCCACTCGGGTCAATAGTTTTGACTGTTCCCTGAACAGGCATGCACTAACTGCATACTATCACACAGTTATGACTCAACATTCGATACAACAATGCTGTTCCCTCAGTCACAGCATGAGTGGTCTTTTTACTCACATTTTGGAAAACATTTGAATGCCTGTATCATATCATTTTACTAAGAAGGACGTAAAGGGCGCACAAAACAAGTTTAACCCCGCCACTTTTTTTAATTGAAGTGCCTGTATTAAGCCAGGAAGTGAGCAGTCTTGAATATGTGTGTTAGAGGTATCATATTTTACCTGCTTGTACCATTTTTCCATTAGATTCAGGAATTATTCTGACAGTGTTGTATTTTGTGTTTTTCCTTTTATATTATAAGCGATCTTTGAAACTATATTTATAATCATACCTTTCTCAATGAGGAATGTACATTTAATATCAATGTTGAGGATGATAATAAGAGATAGATGGAAATTTTCAAATATAATAAACATAAATATTTGTAACTTGGATAAATCCTACTATTTGACACTTTTGCCGAGATTCTTCAAGAGAATACACAACATTTCGATAGTGTCTTACACTACTGTGTTCCGTTGGAAAAGTAGTTTCCAACTGAACTATACAAGTACAAAGTGTTTGCTTTGTTAGATATATTTGTAGATTGCTTCATATCAATTTCGATATACTCCCGCGAAAACCCCGGGGCATAGACATGATACTGTGTTTCTCCTACGGGGGCACATCCTTTCGAAAGAGGAGTTCGCTACAGTGCATTGTGTATGGCATGTCAAAAAACAACTTCCAGCAGCTCCTACATAGCACCACCTTGTAAAAAGCGGTTGCCTGGGTCCCGTTGCATTGTTCAATTGCAAGAGCATGTTTATTGTATTCTTCATGGGTGAAATTGTGTTTTGTTTTGGACAAATACTGAAAATGTTCTACTATTAAATGTTGGTAATAATATGTTACCTGTGAGAGTGGTAAAGCTAACAGAAACTGCTAGAGGGTTTGGATGCATATACAGAGACTAACATACTGACATTTTACAAATGAATGGAAGACTGGTGCAAAAATCAACAGCACTTAAACAGATCAGGATCCCCTCAAAATTTTTATTTCATTGTCAAAAACGCGTACCTCAACCCCTCTTCTCTCCCCCCCCCCCAAAATAGTAAAATTTACATGAATGTCAAGAACTGTCTGAACCTATGCTAAAAATCTGAAAATTTTCACCCATGTTCATTGTCCAATAGCAATCAAGCTTCCACTTATTGGACCATCACAGTGTACCATTTGTTTTACCTGCACAATCTATTGTTTGTAAACTTCTTCTCTTCATTGATATGCACCTACTACAGAAGGGAGGACAGGGGGTAGTATGCTCCTTTCTACCATCCCTCTCCTCCTTTCTCTCACCCCTCTTCTCCCTTCTCTCACCCCTCTTCTCCCTTCTCCCACCCCTCTTCTCCCTTCTCCCACCCCTCTTCTCCTTTCTCCCACCGGATAAATAAATCTCCCTATGTAAAAGGCAAAGAAAAGTTTTGTTCATTTTTAATGAATATCTTGTAAATGTTTTGGTTTATTAACAATACGCCCTCGTCTCGTTTTCTAAAATGACATGATAACTGTTTCTTCTTGTTCAAATAATTGATTTATTTTTCCGTAACTGTGTATTGTATCTGTTTGTAATAAGTGTGTTAGTCTACTGTAAACGTCCTCATCTAAAATGTAATCATCGTCGGCTTCAAAACACAAAGATGGTGTGATTATTTCCAAAACGTAATCAAGTGGAATGTCTTTTATTATTTCTTGTTGGAAAGTGAGTCCATTTTTTTCTCTATATAGCAGCACTTTGCAAGATTTTGAGGACTCATACACACGTTCTGCTACTTTGCCTAGACACAAGCGACCATCAATAGTAACTGCCAACAAATCATTGTGGTCATAAATACAATCACCAGTTGGTATAATTTCATTATCAGAAGGTTGCAATTGTTCTGCTTGCACTTCTTCATTTTTGTCATCATTGTGTTTGTCAGAAATCTATCGATGAATATTTCGGTCATAATCCACATTTCATCTATCGGAACGTCTTGTTGATTATTGATCATTAATGTTATCAGTTTCTTCTTTATCGTGAATTATGTTTATGTATTCGATTAAATGATACTGTTTCATTACCTTTCTGTCATCTTAGATCATTTTTTGAACAAAATTGTTTTTTTTTTGTTTCCTCATTTTCTCCTTTGATCTCCTTTCTGCCACCTTTTCTCCCACCCCTTTCTCCCTGTCTCCCTTCCTCCTGTCCTCCCCCTCACTATATACATAGTGTGTTGGTACAAGACTGTATCAGGTCAAGACTGTTGTAAGTGCCGGATTTACCATTGTACTTAGGTGTGTTTAAGCACAGGGCCCCCATTGGCCAGGGGGGGGGCATCTTCTGGCCAAAAAATAATTTTTAAGATGGATTTTTGCTGATGTGGTTCAATTTTAAATTTGAAGGCGTTCTGTTTCGGAGCGATTCGAGACATAATGATAGAGTTGGTAGTCTATGAGAGTGTCCATCTCCACCAGGGCGCAACTAAGGGGCCTAATAACTTAACTAGCATATATTAAAGACTCCAACAGATTTACAATTGTCTAAATGATCTAAAGAACCAACACACATCTCCAAAAGTATTTATTCTCTTTTCTTTTTTCTTTTTTTTTTATCGTATATTGTCTAGACCTATGTTTTTGTANAGATCAAGCCAATTCAACTTCGTTGTTCCAAAAATCAAAGGTGTGGACTCTTCAACTTTTTTCTTTAATGCTATTAAAGATTGGAACTCGCTTCCAAATAACATAAAATCAATAAAAGACCATAACGCTTTCAAAACAGTAATAAAACAACATCTTAAAAATTAATTACAGCCATATCTTTTAAAATATTATCAACTAAAATTGTGCCATGTGACCTCTTAACTCATTTTTTTTATTTTTTGTTTTATTAAACAAGTGATATACACTAAAGGACCCCATTGGAAATAAGCGGAAACGCTTTAATGGGTTATCCTTGGAAGGATATCAACTTAAAGTGCATTTTAACCTTGATACATTGTTTTATATAATTTTATATTTGTATATTTTTAAACTACACTAGATTTAGTTGGTATCTGTCCTAAATGAATTTTACCTTTTACCTTTACCTAAGGGGCCTAATAACTTAACTAGCATATATTAAAGACTCCAAAAGATTTACAATTGTCTAAATGATCTAAAGAACCAACACACATCTCCAAAAGTATTTATTCTCTTTTCTTTTTTCTTTTTTTTTTTATCGTATATTGTCTAGACCTATGTTTTTGTACATAATAATTCTTTGTTTATTTAACTCTATGCTATTATATACATATTATATCCTTTCATTGCGCATGCTAATCCATATTGTAAATTATTGTATTCGGGAGAAGACTTCATAAGTTGGTAAAACTTGTGTCCGATCCCTATTTGTTATATTTAGCAAATAAAAATATGTCTAAACTAAAACTTAACTAGCACAGGGCCTCATTTGTCCTAATTCTGGCACTGTGTGTGAACCGGTATCACTACGAGCTGTGACAGCGAAGTGTAGTGATGCGGTTAATTCACGCGACAGGTTTGACCTGATACAAAGTATTGTACCAATAATGTAATAAATTTAACTAAGAAGGGTTTGAAGATACCAAAGGGGCAATCAGAAACAGTATATCGAAAAAAACAGACAACACAATGGCCAAAAGAAAAAGTACAAAAGGACAAACAACGGTCGACAAAACATACATATAAAACTAAAGATCGAGTAACACGAACCCCACTAAAAAACCGGGGATGAACTCAGGTGCTCCGGAAGGGTAAGCAGTTCCTGCTCCACTAGTGGCACCCGTCGTGTTAATCTAGTTACAAACCCGATAATAAGTCGTGAATGAAGAAAAGACATTTCAATAAATAATAGAGAGCGACTACATTTTCTGCATGACGTTACATTATATGTTACCGTTCATTCAAAAATTCACGTTCACCGTTCAATAACGTTCATAATCACTAAGTAATCATTCGACTAACATTCTTTATGAGAAATATGAAAAATTATTTATGTATTGGACCGTGCAGTTGCTGGAAATATTAAAACGATGTTCTTTGAAATGGGGATATGACTGAATTCCTTATACATTAATCTGTTGAATCGTGTATTCCAATGCCATGACGTCATGAAATAGTTCACCGACAGAGAATACTCATCAACACAGTGTGGAGATACAACATCTTGTATTAGATATCTCGGACAGGCCATAAGATATAACTATAAAATATAAATATTTCTGTATTTCAAAAGGACTTATCGGTAATGTTATGAGACGAATTTTACATTTCCTGATGCAATTTTATTTTTTTTCTCCTCTAATTGTATAGTTATAGTAAGTAATATGTAATACACTTGCATCAGGAAACGTAAAATTCGTCTCTTAACATTATCGATAAGTCCTTTTAAAATACAGAAATATTTATGTTTTATAGCTATATCTTAAAAGCTTTCTTGATGAAGGATTGACGATTTTTTATATTATGCAGAAAGTGATATCATTACAGACATTTTGATTTCCTATAAGGCACATCAAGTTCCTCCAAGTCACAGTTAGTACATCTAAATCATGTTAATAATGTGCCTTTTTTTCAGGAAAGGAGCAATTCTGTTTATTGTGGAGTGGCGTGATAAAAACTAGGGGTGATTTTCAGTTGACCCAGCTAAAGAAATGACAGGAAAGCGTGGCTTTATATGAGTAATCTATCGTTGATTGAATAAATAATCTCAGAACCCAATGGATGTTTGCGGGAGAAAAGTTGTACTGACAAATTAATGTAAATGAAAACCAGCAAACTTTCAGTAGATAAAGACAAATTATAAATGGGTCGAATGACATTCTTAGATTTTCAGAAAAAAGGTTATTTTGCAGAAAATACTCGACTTA
>MJUT01003530.1:670968-687649 GCA_002080005.1 Gigantidas platifrons | reverse complement strand
AAATAAGAGAAAAAATATCCCGCCGTCGGAACAGCTCCAATTATCCATACTTTTCTAGTGGCAGTCAAAAGTTGTTGACTATTGAGAAAACTCTCCCTCATTTACGTCTAATTCTTATATATGAAGACATTTATTATATTCCTAATTTTTAATATTAAATGTTGTTGGTAATTAACGACGTAATTAAGAAAGACAAACAATCAGCAGTTGTCCATTTATAGATGTTAGAAAACGTCTTAACGTACTTGCTGAATGGCTTTCTTTCAATACTGAGCAACAACTAACGTACTGTCGATTTTTTGGTTTTTGTTTGTTTGTATTTTTTTTCATAATTGCATACACTGTTTCAATGTGCCAACCAACATAAAAGCTTGGTCTATTTATATATACTGAAAATCACGTGGAACATGTACTATTGGTTACACAGTGTGTTAGTGACCTAGTACGTTATATACGGGGTCAGTAAATTCCATATGAAATTTACTGACCCCGTATATAACGTATTAGGTCACTAACACACTGTGTAACGAAAATATCTTACCGACTACCCTTTGGATTTGCAGTTCTGAGTTTTTGTTCTTACCTTTATGAGTCTATACTCAAGAATTCATAAAATAATTGAAAAATACAAACTTTCCATATTTTTATAACAGAAAAATATCACATAATGTTCAGCAAGAACAGTCAAAATTTTCACAAAAACAATAAACTGTTTTCAAAACCCTGGAAAGAATGTTTAAAGAACACAAATAATCTCCCAAAATACACCAAGTCAACTATTACTTATTAATGGTAATTTACTAACCCTGTATGAAATTTACTAGCCCTGTATGAAATTTACTAACCCTGTATGAAATTTACTAACCCTGTATAAAAATCATACAAGAGGCTCAGACGCCCTGTATGTGTTCACGCTAGATCAATCATTTTCTTACATTTATGTAGGAGGTAAGATATATAGTAATACTGTTACGACCCGTGGTCACAGAATTTTATACGACTTTCTACACCCTTGGTCATAGGGGCTTGGTTCCTACTAAAACGTTTGGTAGCATGGCCATTATAAGGCACTTGTTTCTTTATATCACTAAAGTTAGGAACCGCCTATATCGTCGCAACACACTTTCCTTGTCGTGATTTTTACTATAAAAGAGCATGCGTGCCTGACCACAGGAGAGCTGTGGCCTACTACGAGGGCATGTATATTTTCCTAACCCTGTAAATTACTATAACCAGAGCGAGCCACCCACAATGTATTCAACCAGTAGCCAGGATATATGCTAAATACCTGAGTACGTTTTCCCCTGAATTTTATTGTCTATAGTGACCTGTGACCTATTTTTACCGTTTACTACAATGTTTACAACTTGCGCCCGTATTATGTCCGAGGGGGTATCTGTTCTATTTTCGCTCCGGGAGGGATTTAAATGATATTATATTGTAAATGATTATCGTTACCATTATTAACTTGTTATTTATTGAATTTATTCAGCTCTCTTGGTAATAATAGTGTCAAGGCGCTGATTGGTTCTCTGGGTCGGAAGTTCCCACGGGGATTACATGTGCAGTGGTAATGTAAACATAGAAGAAAATGGCGCAACTCTCAAGCTGGTCACATAGGATGAATGGGAAAATGGGAGATACGGGGATAATAAGGATATTCCTAATGAACATGAACCCCAATTACAATACATACACCTAACGTGAATAAATGTAACAGGTAAATGAAAGGGGACATGAACGTATGACGGAGAACTAAGGCTGGGAACATGGTCGGACCCCCCCCCCCCCCCCCCTGGTCAAACAGTGAAGACGAACTCATTGCCTAACAATTCCCAAGATAAAATGCATAAATAACAATAATACATACAATAATAGCGCGACTGGTTTTTCTAAATGTTGGTTGGTTTGGTACAATCAAATTCGGCGGTTAGAGATGTAGTAGGAACAATTCTAGTTTTAGGTTTCTTAGTTGTTAAATCTAGTGGCTGTTGCTGGTTGTCATTGTTAGTGTTAAATCTAGTGGCTGTTGCTGGTTGTCATTGTTAGTGTTAAATCTAGTGGCTGTTGCTGGTTGTCATTGTTAGTGTCAGTGGTAAGTGTTACGGAAGCAGGTGTAGTAGAGACTGAAGTTGAAATTGAAGCTGAAGTTCTGACGGAGAGATCTATTGCCATGCATGTAAGTTGACTAGTTGATGAAAGAGGCGAGACTGATGAAGTTGGTATTGGCAAGGCTAACGTAGCTGGTGATACTGATGTTGCTGGAGAGACTGAAGTGGTTGGTAATATTTGGTGTAGTTGGCCAGACTGATTCCTGAGCAGACGTAGAAGAAAAAGTTGAAAGGTCCATGGCTTCAGATTCAGATACTATAGGCTGGTTAGAAGGTGGTGACACCGGTGCTGGAGACTCAGAAGTGAAGTGGCTTTCAGCAGAACTCACTGGTGATGTTTGTAGGTATCTGCTGAACAGCTGGTCTGATTGTATTGCAACATCTTCTGGTAATTGAACTTCAGGCTCACGGAGCTGCCTCAAGAGGTCAGCAAATTCTGGCATGGACTCGTCCACCATCTGTGTCAGCTGTCTTGTAGTATCAGTATCCCAAGGTCCTGTTGTTGAAGTTGTTGTTGCCTGGGGCTTAGTTACATGTACGGCTGACTTCACCTTTTCCTGGCGTTGCGGAGTCTGCTCAGGGGTCAATCTTAAGTATTTCTGATGAATCAATTCATGCTTTCTTACATGGTATGCCTCTGAGGAAGACTTGGTGTAGGGGCACCAACGGCAGCTCAATGTGCCTGTGCTTTCATGACTAATTCTGGTGTGCCTGTTGAGATGGCTCTGTCTTGGGAAGCGCCTCACACAATCATCACACTGAAAGTCATATATATGTGGTCCTGATGGACTCATTTCTGAAAAATATGAAATGTAAATCTATAAATATATTGTCAACTGCACAAAATTGTCATAAATGACAAAGTATCATTATGAATAATGGTAATTGGTAAACATTCATAGTTAGCATGTAATGGTTCCTCACTGGTATTATGACGGCAATATCAATAATAAATACATACACAACACATTATATTGTAAATGTTACAAGTAGAAGAACAACAATCAATCATTGGTAACATAACATACAATCCATCAAAATAAACACAATAATTCCGCATTATATAGAATAACGATTTGCTAATGAAAGTTTCATCATCAGCTGGTTATGTGACATACAGATCACTGGTCTTTGTAGATTGTGACCTAACAAACTTCAAAAATGTGTGTAGTATAGGTAACTTGTTCCTAAAACGACACGAAAACTGTGTATGCACCTATCATTTACGTCGGTATCTTCACATTTATATAAGAGCAATGTCAAACTTGTTGACAGTGCTAGGTTTACCAGTTACCAATTACACCGGTTAATCAGATAAACTTGTTTGGTGAGTTGTTTCACCACATCAACAACAATAAACATGGCATAAGCATATAGCCGTTCTATATGACATAGCACTATTATTCGATTAAAATTGGTTTAACGACATGAAATCAATGTCCCTGGCATCCTGGCCATGGACGAAATGCAAAGGCACTTCTATTTCCATATCGTTATAGAAATATTACGCACATTTTTCATTAAAATAGTAGCCAGTAGCTACCTATGCAAAGGTGCTATTCTAATATCATGCGACATTATCAGAATATTCAACATTATAATCGGTTGAACATATCATGGTATCGGAACATATACACAAATATGTTATGAACTAATAATATGTTCTCGGTATCGGAACATATACACAAATATACTATGAACTAACAAATTATGTTCTTGGTATCTGAACATACAAATAAAATAATATAAAAATATGCATAACACTGTCCGGTCCGTCCAACATTTAAAAGTCAGTTTATACTGGTAAAGATTAAAACTGGGTTTTACTTCTGGTATTAAAGGATGATCCCTCCTTTGGCTGGTACCATTTTTTCATTGTCCCTAAATAAGGTTTTAGCCTATTTACATGGACTATTTTAGGTACGGACTTGAATCCCTCTTGTATTTGATAGAGGACATTGGACATAACTTGCATTACAGTATAAGGTCCAACCCATTTCATTTGAAACTTTTTAGATCTTCCTTTATATTTCCTAGCGTCATTCAGCAAAACAGCATCACCCACTTTATAGTTTATGGGGGAACAGGTTAATCATAGCGTCGTTTCTGACGTTCAGCAACATTCACTAGTCTGTCACGGACTGTGGTATGCACTTTTTCCAGGCGATCAGTTAAAGTTTTAGCATAGTCAGGTACTGGTTTAGATACACAAGGGGTATTTAGACACCCAAAAATATGGTCAATAGGTAATTGGACTTCACGACCAAACATCATAAATCCTGGAGACTCTCCTAGGGTTTCATGTATGGCAGATCTGTAAAGGTACACCATACCTACATATGAATTATGTGACCAGCTTATTAGCTACATTTTTGGCTTCAATATTAGGTAGGCTATATGCTTCCGCAAATTGAGTGAAGTAATCTGTTATAACTAGGATATATTTATTCCCATCATGGGTTTTGGGTACAGGTCCGAGAATATCAAGTGTTACTCTCTCTAAGGGTTCATCAACCACATACAGTTTCATTTCAGCCCTGGTTTTGGGGTTTTGTATATTCCTTTTTGGCATTGCTTGCATTGTTTGCACCACCTTTCGGTAAATAAAGTATACCCAGCCCAGTAAAATCTTGGTCTGACACGAGACATGGTACGTTTATAAGCCAAGTGCCCTGCTGTTTGGTCATTGTGTAATAGCTGTAGAACCTCGTCTCTAAAAACAATGGGTAAAACATATTGTAATTTAATTTCTGCTGTGGTATTATCAACCCACTGTCTATAAAGGACTCCCTCTTTTAAAACAAGTCTATCCCATTGGCTCCAATAAGAGTTATGGTCTTTACTTAGGTGGGAAATATGAGCCCATTTTGGTTTTTCACTATTTTGTTTCCATTCATGAACTATCTTTATAACAGGATCATTAAGTTGAGCTTGCTGTAATTTCTCTAAGGTTTTGGCATTTACCCAGTTTGTTGAAAGTGTGGTAGGCTTGGTTTCATCATCAGTGCATATATCTATGCTTTTAAGCATGGGGTTCTCATTTTGGGATATTTCCTCCAAGGTTTCTTTTCTTTTGCAGTGGCTACAATCACTGCATGGTCGACGGGACAAACCGTCAGCATTACTATGCTTTAACCCAGCCCGATGTTTAATAATGAAATTATAGGTCCCAAGAATTTCGAACCATCGTGCCAATTGGCCTTCAGAATTTTTGAAGTTTTGTAGCCAGTTGAGTGCCCCATGGTCAGTACGTACCATAAATTTGGTTCCATATAAATAATGGTGAAAATGTTTCACCGCAAGGACAATTGGCAAAAGCTCTCTCCTAGTTACACAATATTGTCTTTCGTTTTGGACAATGCTTTGCTAAAATAAGCAATTACACATTCTACCCCATAATCACTAATTTGAGACAATACAGCACCCACTCCCGTGCCACTGGCATCGGTATCTAGGATGAATTATTTTTCCATATTGGGGTATGTTGATATGGGACTGGTAGTTAATGCATTCTTTAAAATGTTAAATGCATGTTCACAATCTGTAGTCCATCTGAATAAAACATTATTTTCAGTTAAACGGTGTAAAGTTCTAGCTATTTTTGCAAAATCCTGAATGAATTTTCGATAATACGAGCAGGCGCCTAACAGGCTGCGCACTTCCTTGACATTGGTTGGAGTGGGCCAAGTTTTAATCGCTTAAATTTTTACAGGGTCGGGTGATATTCCCTCACTATTAACAACATCTCCAAGGAAAGAGACTTTTCTTTGAAATAAGAAACATTTCTTTGGGGCAATTCTAAGGCCTGCATTACTAATACGCGTGAAAACATCTTGGAGTCTGGTCATGTGCTGCTCAAATGAACGTGAATAAACAATAATGTCATCTAAATAAACAACACACGTTTCCCATTGTAAACCTGATAGTATGTGCTCCATAAGTCGGGAAAATGTAGCTCCGGCATTGCACATCCCAAAAGGCATACGATAAAATTCAAATAGACCTTTACTAGTAACAAAAGCTGTTTAGGGGCATCACGAGGGTCAACACTGAGCTGGTGATATCCGCTAGCAAGATCAATGGTACTGAACCAAATGTTTCCCCTTAGTGAATCCACACAATCGTCTATCCTTGGTAAAGGGTAGGAATCTTTGATTGTTACACTATTAACTTTCCTATAATCAGTACACAACCTAATAGAGTTGTCCTTTTTCTTAACAACTACAATTGGAGAGCTCCATGGAGATTGGGACACATTAAAATATTATCCAGCATTCTCTGGATTTCATCTTCTACCTCTTTTCTCTGGGCTAAGGGGATCCGTCTGGTGTATTGTTTTACAGGAATAGCATTCCCTGTATTAATTGTATGTTGAACAATAGTATGGCCCAGGTCATTCTTTGAATCAGCAAAAATAGCTGAGTTCTTTTTCAAAAGACTGCACAGTTTGGTATTCACTTTTGGTTAAATGTGCTTCACATTTATCAGCTATCAGTTTCAAGTGGTCAGGCAATGGGTCTAGGGTCCTTGTTACACTAGATAAGTCATCTATAATATCATTTTCAGAAATAAGCTGGGCTGTGCTAGCACACGTGTTTTTATACAAGGTTAGTGGTTGGTCGGTAACATTAATAACCCCCAATGGTAGCCTTTCATCCCTCATTTTATAAAGAGTTTTAGCTGTCATGATGCCCTTATTTTTCAAAGCTTGACTGGTTTCATCCACAATAAAATTTGCTCCTGGAGGAGGTTTATCCCCTATTGGTTTTGTATATACTATGGACTCACAACCTGCAGGAATGATACCATTCTTTTCTACCGAAATTCTGAAAACACCAGTGTAAGACTTTGTTATTTATAATTAAAGACTGGTTTGGTATATCAACCACACACTCATTAGAAAACATAAAATCATAGCCCAAAATTAATGGTATATCAATATCAGCCACAATGACTGTCTGGTGAACAATTTGGTCATTAATGTACAATGGTATTTTCACAGACCCTCGGGGTTTTACTTTGTGTCCGTCAGCCAATTTCAACTGGTTATCAAAAGGTTTCAACTTTGCTTTGCAATGATCAGGTAAATTTGTAAAGACCTTGGTATGTAAAACACTAAGAGAAGCACCAGTATCAATTAAACAATACATAGTTTGCTGGTATAATTCAGCCTTAAGAAAAAGTCCAGCATGGTCATAATTTTTAATCTTAAACACATAATTAGGTCTACATGTAATTTTATTTTCAATGGCAGCTGGCAATTGACCCTCATTCCCAGCGCTTAATAGTTTCCATTATTTCTCTGAAACATGTGGTTTACCTGGTTTCCCTCATGTCCCTTTTTGGAATGGGCAAGTTGCGTCAGGTATTGTTATTTGTCTGCTTTTCTTTTATACAATAATGTAACAGACATTCTGACTGTGTCCCTTTCTCCCACAATAAAAACAGGTAATAGGACTATGGTCTCCATTGGTATCATCTTTCTGTCTTTTATCAGAGGTTTGAGTGTCAACTTTTGTTAACTGCCTCAAAGATGGCCTTTTATGGCTAATATGGAATGCTTCATATTTTAAAGCAAGGCGAAGGGCTTCATCAATAGTTGAAATTTGTCCTTGACAAATGGCCCATTGAAGGTCTTGGTCATTCAGTACCTCTCGGAAACTTCTATAGGCTAAATTATCTCTGAGATCATAAGGAGCTGTTGGGTAGGCTAAACGAGTTAAACGTTTTATATCTTGGGCCAATTCAGGAAGGTTTTCCCCTTTTCTCCTTTGTCTAGCATCAAGTTGCGACCTATACATTTCGTTCTGATTAGGAGGTGCAAATCTCTTTTCCATGATTTTTACAAGGTCTGAATAATAGGGTGGTTTTGCAACATTTATTTTACCTAAGGTACTTAATGCTGAGCCTTTCATACATGCTATTAATTTTAAAGCCTTAACCTCTTCTGACCAGTTATTTAGTTTGGCAACTGTTTCAAAATGTATTTGGTAATCATTCCTACTAGAGGTTCCGTCATATATTTCTGGTTTTGTAAAACCTATATTACTGGACACATGATTTTGGAAATGGGTAACATGGCTATTTTTATCTAATGGCTTGACATGACTATGATAAGGGTGCTCATTCACTATTCTGGGTTCCCTGTTTATCACTGGTTCCCTTGAACTATTACTGTTAATGTGTGTAACATGGTGGGTATTTGAATAAGAGTTTGGCATTACACAAGTCGTATTCATATTTATACACTCTTGTTCTTGTAAAACAGTTTGATTTTCACTGTCACATTTTGGCCGTCCAGTTTGGTTCACAATCCTTACAATAAGGGACTCAATTTGGTTCATGGTTGGCATTTGTCTTATTGTTATTGCTAATTCATCAATTTTATTGTGCAAAATGTTTATTTCATTCTCAACTTGTCTATTTAGAAGATCAACATGGTCACTTAAATTTTGAACAGTCCTATTGGTATTGTCCATTTCTCTAAATATCAAATTTACTTGAGATCTCAGTATACTCATTTTAGCTGGAATAGGAGAAAAAACATTCTCTTTGAGCACGAAGTGGCGAAATCATCTCGGGTGAACTTGCGCGAGAGCTGCAAGAGCCTGAGTATACTTAATTTCTACTACTCATTTTATTTAAGTTACTTGTTCTCAAGAAATTTTAATATATTTTTTTTAGGCAAAAAAATACATTTTCTTCCACAGGATAATGAAATTTCAATTTCAAATATTGGGTATTTCAAACCAATCCCACCACCGAGCACCAAAATGTTACGACCCGTGGTCACAGGGTTTTATACGACTTTCTACACCCTTGGTCACAGGGTCTTGGTTCCTACTAAAACGATTGGTAGCATGGCCATTATAAGGCACTGGTTTCTTTATATCACTAAAGTTAGGAACTATTATTACAAAGAGAGCTGAATAAATTCAATAAATAACAATTAAATAATGGTAGCAATAATCATTTACAATATAATATCACTTAAATTCCCACCAGAGCGAAAACAGAACAGAGACCCACCTCGGACATAATACGGGCGCAAGTTGTAAACATTGTAGTAAACGGTAAAAATAGGTCACAGGTCACTATAGACAATAAAATTCAGGGGAAAACGTACTCAGGTATTTAACAAATATCCTGGCTACTGGTTGAATAAGCTGTGGGTGGCTCGCTCCGGTTATAGTAATTTACAGGATTAGGAAAATATACATGCCCTGGTAGTAAGCCACAGCTCTCCTGTCGTCAGGCACGCATGCCCTTTTATAGTAAAAATCACGACAAGGAAAGTGTGTCGCGACGAAATAGGCGGTGTCAAGGTGCTGATTGGTTCTCTGGGTCGGGAGTTCCCTCAGGGATTACATGTGCAGTGGTAATGTAAACATATAAGAAAACTGGACACATAGGATGAGAGGGAAAATGGGAGATACGAGGATAATAAGGATATTCCTATGAACATGAACCCCAGTTACAATAAATACCCATAACGTGAATAAATGTAACAGGTAAATGAAAGGGGACGTGAACGTATGACGGAGAACTAAGGCTGGGAACATGGTCGGACCCCTCTGGTCAAACAGTGAAGACGAACTCATTGACTAACAATTCCCAAGATATGCATAAATAACAATGATACATGCAATAATAGCGCGACCGCGATACCTGCAATAAAATATATATAAAGTTAATAATGTCCATTAACGCGAATATTGTCAAATGGCACGACGAACACGGTGTGTATAAAATACACAAATAACAAGAAAAATTGGTGTGCCATGTTGACTAGAAATAAAATATATTATGTGGGAATAACAAACAAATAACCTTAACACTTAATGCCTATGCCCTAACCCTAACAATATGACGGGTGTCACTAGTGGAGCAGGAACCATGAACAGCCTACTCTTTCGGAACACTGTATCTCACCCCGGGTTTTCATTGGGGTCATGACGCTCATTTGTTTTTCAGTGTAGTGTTTTATGGATAATTTTTGGTTTGTGTATTTGTCCCTTTTTTTGGCCATTGTATTATATGTCATTCGTCTATTGACGGTTTCTGATTTCCCTTATGGTATCTTCAAACTTTTCTCCTTATAAAGTATTGGGGAATATGTTGCATCTCTCTATGTAGGATTATTTTTGTTTTGTATTTAGTCCCTTTTTTGGCCATTGTATTGTCTGTCCTTCTATTTATGGTTTCCCCTATGTTGCCTTCAAAATATTTCTTCCTGTAAAGTATCAGGAGAATATCAATATGTTTCATCTCTTTCCTCATAAAAATGACACACAATTGATTCATCGGATGCAATACACAATAACAATAAAAACAATAACATGGCATGTAAGAGGTGACAAATAAACTTATTATATATACAAGTGCTTCATTTATAATTTCCTGGTACAGTGTAGCAGTCACTAACACAGCCATCATGATTTATGTCATACTGACGCTTTTTATGTTAAAAGACACATTTTCTCAGCGTAAGTCTATTCATTTAACTAGTATCTTCTTTTGTTTTTTTTTAATTAATTTTAATTTTACAATATTTGTATTGCATTGTGTTATATGCCTTATATCCCTTTAGGGGTAAAATTTAGCTTAATTAATGAAATTTATATTTCAATTTAGACCCGTCCCTTTTTAAAATTAATTTTAATTATATGAAATTTGTATTGTATTGTGTTATATACCTTCAAGTCCTTCGGGGGTAAAATTGGGCTTAATGAATAATTTTATGTTTCAATTTAGACCCGTCTGTAACTTTATTTGTCACCTTAAGCTGTGTAGTAATACTTCAGCAGTATAGGGTTGCGACATCTTAGTTTACGTACATACAGGTTAAAATTGAACTCACATGAAAATGCTGGGATTGCGTTATCATTTCACAAAGAGGGGAAAGTTGGGCCAATAGAACTAGCTTAATTCCGTCACTGTTTATTGAAGTGTAGTGAGTGATTGGGTAATTGTACTTTAACGGCACCTCGCCAATTGTTCAGCTATATCATGGCAAGAACAAATTAATGTTCAATGAAATAATGATGAGTTCCACTTTGTACTAGACCTACACACTTAGTTGGATTTGTATAGTGTTAGTTCACTGAAACAACAGTCCTCGGGTAGATATGTCGCCCCACTCTGACACATTATCCTGAATCCGAACCAATCATTCTTTGCTATTTCTCCTTAATGCTGCGTGCTCAGCGGAGAAACAACAATACCAACTGAATATTTTTTGGTTTGACCCGATAGGGTCTCCAACCATCGATATATCGCACTCGAGGCGAGCACGATAATCATTACCCCACCGATACGGTGTATTGAAGTGTATACATGTACCATCCCTAGGACGTGAGCTGTCATATTTATTTGTGGTAGGGGTATCGATTTTGCCTCTTTATCATATTTATGACTAGATTTTAGACCTGTTTTAACGATGTAGTATTTTTGTTATTTTTCATTTTATTTTGTATTTAACTCAAAATTTATAAGAAATTACAAGTATTACCCTTTGATGACTTCAAATAATTAGTCCCCGAAGGTATCATCCGTCCAGTATTCATACAGTTTTTCGGCACTGACATGGTGTATTAGATATATTTATTACTGTAATTGATAGTCCCTAAATAATGTTATTATTAATAAAGCAAAGTTCTCCTCCCTCAGGTATTGGTTACCTTAGCCGAATTGGTTATCCTGTTTAGACACCTCTCCCTGATCGAGATTCGACCTTACAACATCAGTGGCGATAGACACTGATTGCATAGGTAGTTGTAAATTCAACTACCATATGATCATGACCAGGACGATCTCATGTTTTTATTGTGAAATTTGCAATCTCTGATTAAACAAACCTGCAAGACATGATTAAATCCAGTTGTTTATCTTTAAATCTTCTTTTTTTTGAAAATATACTTTAAAAAGAAATCAATGCTGTAAAGAATATATGTACACAAACTTTAATCAAATGTGTAACACGTCATCGATCGATAAAGTAGCGTTCGAGTAATACCGGTTTACAATTGGTGTCATACCTAATTACACAAAGTGTGTTTGAAAGTTGAGATTGTAGAGTTTTTCGTATAGTGTTTTCATCGCTAGATTACGGTTAGGCGAAAATTTACGTTAGCAGAGAGATGGCAAGCTGTTGGCGTGTATCATGCAGATTTTAGCAATAGAAGGATGACAGGGCAAATGGAGATACACCATTCTGTAATTGATCGTCTTATGCAGTGTTTGCAAGCGACTGAAATGGTTGTCGAGCACCCGCGATCTGACAGGCCACCTAAAACTACACATAGAAACAATATGCTAGTAGCACGTTCGTCAGGAGAAATCATTTTACTATATCAGCTCGTATTCGAGAAGAATTGAATTTTTCGCGACTTAAAACGGCGCAACTGTCATTACGTCATCGGCGGGCTCGATGGAATTGGTGACCTGACCATCTCCGTTGGAATATTCCTAATTGGAAACGAATTCATTGTTCAGGCGAAAGTCGAATTTAATTGCAACCCGTGGATGATACAGTTCGAGTATGGTAAACACTACATTTCATGACGGGAACGTGATGGGTACAGCAGCGTTCGGTGATGGAGGTGTAACTCTCTGGGGGTGTTCTTCTTTTAATTGTAAGTTAGGCTTAGAAGTCTTACAAGGTAACCTTAATGGCGTTGCATACCACGACAACGTGCAGAGCAAACACGTTTGATCCATTTTGATAATCATTCATTGGCTGACATGCCGTCAGACCGCACTGGGCTCGCATTACAAGATAATTCAGGCAGCAGGTGGCGATTGACACGTATATTTCAGTGGCCTGTGATTTCACCTGATATGAACCTAATCGAGTACGTATGTGACTTTATTGGCCGTAAAGTGAACTAACGTAATCCACAATATCAAAATATTGCTGAATTAACAAACACATTTCTCGAAGAATGGCGGCGATTCACACAAGAGAGGCTTCGTCGCCTAGTTCGTTGAATGAAGAGGCGAGTGCGGGATCTTTGACATAAACGTGATTGTGATGCGCGATAACGAATAAACGTGCTCGATAAGGCTTCACCATACCTTCATTTAAAAGTTCTGAAAAAACATGACTCTTCCGTTTTCTTAAATTGCTGAAAAACAATAACCAAATAAAAGTTTTAAAAAATACGTGTTATCTCCCAATTTTTTTGGTTATAAAAATCAACAATCTGATTTCATAATCAGCTTAAAAATGACCCAAATTGTAGCCCATGATCTAATCCATAATGAAATATTACCAAAGAAATAGTTCGGGTTCAACTTCTTTCATCTTTAAAAAAAACAATACTGGGTGGCTCTTAACTTTTGTCTATGTGTGTGTATACATATAGAGTATCACCTATTTCTTTCGTAAATGGTTGTTTTCCGTTGTAGACAACTTATTAGTCATGTATTTATTGCGGTTGCGGAAATATTGCAATAAATATCTCTATATCTCAAATTTTCAGTTACAAAGAATTTTAATACGTGTATATTTTTCTATACATTTTATCAATCGATCAATCTTATTAAGAGGGGTAATCACGGACAGCTATTTTGAATGAAACAGTAAAAGCTAGTTTCTTTGGTAGATGTATGAGGTTGTTGTTTGTATCGGAAATCGAACTATCGTTAGCCGTTTTATGTTTGTAGTCATAAGCCAACACCTATAGCATCGGAAAAGCTTGAAAATCTTTCTTGTGGAACACATTATTTACCTACTCGACTATTAACTACCGTCAAACCTGTATTAAGAGGTCACCTTTAGGGACAAGAAAAGTGGCCCTATAAGACAGACGACCTCTTAAAAGAGGTTCAATTCATATGCAATTTTCTATGACAGAACAAGAAAACGCTGACATTTTAGTACAGGTGACTGCTTAGTAGAGGTGACCGCATGAGAAGGTTTGACTGTATAATACGTCACAAGTTCAATGCATAACATTCAATTTCTTTTATTTTCAGACACATCTTCTAAATCAGTGAAATCTAATGCATGGGAAGTAAATATTACTTGTAAGATGAATTATGGAATTAACATTACAAAATTACAAGTTGAAAACCCGCAATTATGTAGGAAAATGAATGGCAGACGGGGAGTTAAGGGTTGTGCATTAAACGGAAATGAAGCAAATACAATAAAGCAGAAATGTAATTCACGTACTAGTTGTATACATGTATTCAGTATGACGAAAGCATGCAACAAACGCAAACGAATGGAATTCGGGATACAATTTAAATGTTCAGGTTTGTACCTATAAAAATCTCTTAGATTAATGACTATATCCTGCTAAGGCCCGTTGTTTTGTTGGCTACTATATACTCTTAAATCATTTGGCTTTTGAAGGCTTTCACTTTCAAGAAACGTGTCGTGTGCACTAAAATAGATACTTATGTTTTTATTTTTGAATATGCAATGCATGCACATACATATGGAAACAATATATGTCAGCAACAATAATTTACACTATATAATATATCAGAAAGCCTACAAGACAGCACCAATTTATAGTGTCTTTGTAAAGTACATCATAGTTTCTGTTATCAACTTCTAACTGAAATAAAATGATAAAAAGTGAGAACATAAAATGCACATTGACCCACATTTAACATGAACTCCCCACATTTAACATGACCTCTATAGTATTGTGCTTTATATAGCATAAATTGCTTAATCGCAACCCGAGCACTTGAGTTCACACCACCCGAAATACCCCAAAACTTTTCGCGCCTCGCTCCGGTCGGCGCGATTATTTTAAGTGCACCCCCTAATTTGAAATCCTGGATCCTCCCTCTACTCTTCACACCGGTTATTAGCGGCGTTTGTGTTGCTTAATCTTTAGCTTTCTGTGTAGTGTTTTGTAGTAAAACAAAAGGTAGATAACACATTTAGTGCATACGACACGTTTCTGGAATAACCTTCACCAGGTACGCTCAAACTCAAAGACGTGAAAGCCAAACAATGTAAAACTATTCGAGAGAAATAAAACCAAATGGTAGTTAGTGTTTGTCTATTGTCATTTTTCATTTATCCATTGAATTTCTGTCCTTTTTCGATTTTTTCTTCTTCTTCTTCTTCTTCTTCTTCCCGACTGGAGTTTACTCTAGGTTGAGTGTTAATACTACGTGCATGTCCAAACTGTACATCTAAAATCCAATCATATTTACAATTAAAAACTAACAAAGTATTTACATCTCGGACTGCACAGGTAGGGTAATAGACCATAACCCTGTACCGAACTGGTCGATGGTAGAGACCTCACGTAGTACCTGTGGCATGTAGCTCCAAGTAATGATGGTACGGGGAAAGTAAGAGTACTTGTATACATCCGATCTTGTGTATATGGTTTTAAATACGGTGTTTTCTCTAGTTATTGCATCTCCTGGTATAAGTAATGTTGGTGGTATATCAACAAGATTGTTAACAATCTTGTACATTAATATGGCTCTGATGTTTGCTTATCTTTGTTCTAGAGATTACCAGCCTAAGTCGGAGATCATAGCTTTTACTGAACCAGGTTCCCTGTCATAGAAGTTGTTATTAACAAACCTAGCAGCTCTGCGCTGGATGGATTTAGGCTTCTGATTACCCTTTTGGTATCTTTCAACTTTCAACGAAAAAGAACAAATAATACAATGGCTGAAAGAAAGTAATTGAAATTGCATTCTTTTTAAAAAGTTGTAATTTTAATAATATTATCATTTAATTTCATAATCTGATGTAATGCATTGAATTACAAGAACCGGAAGTGCGAAATTATATTGCATCATATTCATTATACATTCTGTTTGATTAAGTTTCAGGACACAACCAGCCACCAGAGCAGTCACATTGTACAAATATTGACAAGCTAAACGATATGGGGTGTAAAGATAGTACATCCATTAAAACAGAGAATAGGCTACACATTTTATGTGGAAATATCCACTACAAAAAATCCAATTGCTTTGGATTCCAAAATAAGATGCTAAAAGACGATGGAGACGATTGTATTGAATGTGATCTCGATTTCCTCGAAATATATAATGAGAAGGAATGTGCAATGATGATACCCTATATCACAGCTAATTTCACATGCTCTACACCAGGTATGTAAATTATTAGTAAATGTAAGTCTTCAGTATAACCTGTTTTCCAACGATAGCAAATGTTGTACAATCTTGTAATATCGTTAGTAATCAAATGGCTTTGTTGCTTTGTCAGAAGGGGTGAACTATAAGCTGCTTCCATAAACAGAAACTGCATATCATTCGCGAGCACCTGGGATCAACCGCGGGTTGAATTCATGTTGCTTATCTTTTTTGGTTTTCGGTATTGTGTGTTCTGTTTTGTTTGTCTTCGGGCTGTGTTGTGTGTTCTGTCTTCTTTGTCTTCTTTCTGTGTTGTGTGTTCTGTTATGTTTGTCTTCGTTCTGTGTTGTGTTTTCTGTTTTGTTTGTCTTCGTTCTGTGTTGTGTGTTCTGTTTTGTTTGTCTTCGTTCTGTGTTGTGTGTTCTGTTTTGTTTGTCTTCGTTCTGTGTTGTGTGTTCTGTTTTGTTTGTCTTCTTCGTTCTGTG
>MJUT01003530.1:638261-660823 GCA_002080005.1 Gigantidas platifrons | reverse complement strand
AGTTTATGTTTTTATTAACTAGTCATGATTTAGATATATGTAAAGTGGTTATATTAGGTGTGAGTAATATGTATCTAGTAAATCAGTCAATGAAGCAGAACTTATAAATTTACTAGATAATTTTCTTTTCTACGGGTATTTTACTATATTTGTATCTAATATTATATATTAATTAGAATATATGTTTATTTATATATATTTATAATATTCAAAGATAGATAACTCTGTCAGTTCTCCTCAGCTGGGATATCATTGTTTGTTTGTCATTACATGAATACTTTTGTATGTCAATGTATTTGGTTATCGTTTGTTTATTGACTTTTTTTTTATATTTTTTGTAATTCAACTGTTCATTAATTGATCACTGTTTGGTCTTTATTTCAATAAAATTACTAACTTACTTATGATTATCCAATATTACACTTAGACGACAAACATTAAAGTACAGGAACACCGGTTGTATTGCTATCCTACAGTATACGGTCACAGCAGGATATATTAACTCATACTCTAAAATGAGCGTGAAAACCGCCCCTCCCCCCTTTTTTTTCTTTTTTTTTCCATATGGGCATCTTTGTTGTCCTGATTTTTTGGTGTATTAAAATGAAAACCAAAAACACCACACAGTTCCAAATTCCTATAGAAATATCATAGAAAGAGGCAAAATCGATTTGCCTAACACGAAATACACACAAATACATCATTGCTCACTTTCCTGACATAGTACTGGCAAAATAAAAGGTGGTGTGGTTAGGCTAGTAATGCAAGGCGTAATTGATATTTTAGGCTTCTGATAACGAGTATCGCCTTCTTAAGAGGCAGCGACTGCTTCACATCGCACTGTTCGGTTCTAGAAGTGCAGTTCGCAACTGTGCCAGTGTCGCCAATGTGTTCAGACATTTAAATGATTGGCAATAGGCGAGATGTTATAATATAATACCAGCAAAGGAAGCATACGAATATGATGATCACCCGAGAATCAAATGCATCCATGATATACGTGACACCTGGATATATTGAATTCGACATCTCTGAATTCATCGTTCAACCCGTGAGGATGATACAACTGAAGGATCGGTTTGTTCTGACCAGCCAACATTAATTTATTCAGATATCTAGGTCGTATTTCGGCTTCATGCAACGCCGAATGAGTTTGATTCGATTTTTTTTATTTTCTTATACTGATGCCGTAACATTACATGCGATTTATGGCTTTAACTAATGTCCAGAATGGTAGTTTCTGTCGCAACAGAATCAATAGTGATGACATGATCTCTCATTTTGGGTATTTAAATTTGGTCATCGACCTCCGCCTGGTATATACCAGCCCACACCATAGCAACGGTTCGTTCATCTGAACGTAACTTTGAAATCATAGTTCATGACCATAGCAACAATTTTGGGAGATAGCAACTTGTCTTCAGCTGCTTATATCTAAGTCTAAAACCTAACGTTAATTCAAAGTCTGTTGTCGTTAGGCTTGTTGGGAGAGGGGGGGGGGGTAGTTCTGGTATTTGAACTATTTCGTATTGACAGAATTGTTAATAAAACGGAATATCCTGTCTTAACCCGAATGTAAAATAAAGTCCTCATGTAGGAAATCTTTGTTAAAATAAGCTTTTTAACCCGAGCAATCGTTTATTTCGAACACAAATGATAGTCATAAGGAGGCTCGGTTTAAACAGCTTGGTTTTACTGTATGAAGTATCAGTAAAACGAGTAAGTAACTATAAATAAAGATACATCTTTCTGACACCAGGTTTAAATACATCTACAACATAGCGGACGAATAATTTCCCGAACAGATTTCAGTCTCAAGAACAGAATAATTGGAATCATAACATACAACAAAAGAGGTGTATGTTTAAGAAGCCATTCAATAACATAAAATGCCTCTGTGTTATCTGGACAGGCATAGTACATTAAATATCTAACCCGGTTAAAGGGACGTAAATGGCCATATATGAAATGATAGCAATATATGCAACCTTAGACTGTTTTTTCTGAGACGAAGTCTGTAGAGTGGCTGCAGACATTTTATCATGAACTGAGGCAATGGTAAGAGACAGAATTAAAAGGTAACAACAAATAAGGCTAGACCAATCTTATACCAAGCTTCGGGAGCACCAAAATCTACCCGTTCTATCATTTTACATGGGCTCATTGCAAAAAGAGTAAACAATAGTTCAACTATTATACAAACAACAATTGTTACACAGATTATCATCCTCATACGTGTTCTGGTCATTAGCACATGGATTTTCAAAGGAAAGATCCTCATAGCAAGTCTTTGAAACACTAGAAGACTAAGAAGATATAATGTAATGTTGTCTATTAACAGATCGGCCCTATCCATGTAGCAAGCAGCATAATGATAGCCTGATATTTTCAGAAGGAATTGGATAATATAACAATTTGCATATACATTCGCGGCATACACATCACACCTTAGCATCGCAAAAACGCCAAGCTTTCAATGATCAGAAACAGTAGTGATTTAAAGGCTTTATCAAAGCGTGAAAGGACAAAAATTAAACTGTTAGCTACCATTACTAGCAGTATAGCAATGCCTGTAATAATATTGGAAAGAGTTGTCAATAAGTCATTTACATCTAAATTGTTGGACACTCTAAAACAAAAAAGGAAAAAAATAGATAAAATGTATAATATACAACAGAAATACATAAACATAGCATAGTATTAGGTCAAGGGTCAACAGAAATACATAAACATAGCATAGTATTAGGTCAAGGGTCAACAGAAATACATACACATAGCATAGTATTAGGTCAAGGGTCAACAGAAATAGATAAACATAGCATAGTATTAGGTCAAGGGTCAACTGAAATACATAAACATAGCATAGTATTAGGTCAAGGGTCAACAGAAATACATAAACATAGCATAGTATTAGGCCAAGGGACAACAGAAATACACGCATGCCCTTTTATAGTAAAAATCACGACAAGGAAAGTGTGTCGCGACGATATAGGCGGTGTCAAGGAGTTGATTGGTTTTCTGGGTCGGAAGTTCCCACGGGGATTACATCCGCAGTGGTAATGTAAACATAGAAGAAAATAGCACAACTCTCAATCTGGACACATAGGATGAGAGGGAAAATGGGAGATACGGGGATAATAAGGATATTCCTAAGGAACATGAACCCCAGTTACAATACATACACCTAACGTGAATAAATGTAACAGGTAAATGAAAGTGGACATGAACGTATGACGAAGAACTAAGGCTGGGAACATGGTCGGACCCCCTGGTCAAACAGTGAAGACGAACTCATTGCCTAACAATTCCCAAGATAAAATGTATAAATAACAATAATACATACAATAATAGCGCGACCGCGATACCTGTAATAAAATATATATAAAGTTAATAATGTCCATTAACGCGAACATTGTCAAATGGCACCACGAACACGGTGTGTATAAAATACACAAATAACAAGAAAAATTGGTGTGCCATGTTGACTAGAAATAAAATATATTATGTGGGAATAACAAACAAATAACCTTAACACTTAATGCCTATACCCTAACCCTAACAATACGACGGGTGTCATTAGTGGAGCAGGAACCAAGAACAGCCTACTCTTTCGGAACACTGTATCTCACCCCGATTTTTCATTGGGGTCATGGCGCTCATTTGTTTTTCAGTGTAGTATTTTATGGATCATTTTTGGTTTGTGTATTTGTCCATTTTTTGGCCATTGTATTATATGTCATTCGTCTATTGACGGTTTCTGATTTCCCTTATGGTATCTTCAAACTTTTCTCCTTATAAGGTATTGGGGAATATGTTGCATCTCTCTATGTAGGATTATTTTTGTTTTGTATTTAGTCCCTTTTTTGGCCATTGTATTGTCTGTCCTTCTATTTACCGTTTTCCCTATGTTGTCTTCAAGCTTTATTTATTGTAAAGTATCGGGTGGCTCAATGGGGTAGGTCTCTGGATCTAACAGCTCATACAATCCTATCACAAGTACCAGGAGAATATCAATATGTTTCATCACCTTCCTTATAAAAATGACCCACAATTGATTCATCGTATGCAATACACAATAACAATAAAGACAATAACATGACATGTAAGAGGTGTGGTGACAAATAAACTTATTATATATACAAGTGTTTCCTTTATAATATCCTGGTACAGTGTAGCAGTCACTAACACAGCCATCATGATTTGTGTCATACTGACGCTTTTTATGTTAAAAAACACATTTTCTCAGTGTAAGTCTATTCATTTAACTAGTATCTTCTTTTGTTTTTTTTAATTAATATTAATTTTACAATATTTGTATTCTATTGTGTTATTTGCCCTTTAGGGGTAAAATTTAGCTTAATTAATGAAATTTATATTTCAATTTAGACCCGTCCCTTTTTTAAATTAGTTTTAATTATATGAAATGTTATTGTATTGTTGTTATATGCCTTCAAATCCTTCGGGGGTAAAATTGGGCTTAATGAATAATTTCATGTTTCAGTTTAGACCCGTCTGTAACTTTATTTGTCACCTTAAGCTGTGTAGTAATACTTCAGCAGTATAGGGTTGCGACATCTTAGTTTACGTACATACAGGTTAAAATTTAACTCACATGAAAATACTGGGATTGCGTTATCATTTCACAAAGAGGGGAAAGTTGGGCCAATAGAACTAGCTTTATTCCGTCACTGTTTATTGAAGTGTAGTGAGTGATTGGGTGATTGCACTTTAACGGCACCTCGCCAATTGTTCAGCTATATCATGGCAAGAACAAATTAATGTTCAATGAAATAATGATGAGTTCCACTTTGTACTAGACCTACACACTTAGTTGGATTTGTATAGTGTTAGTTGACTGAAACAACAGTCCTCGGGTAGATATGTCGCCCCACTCTGACACATTATCCTGAATCCCAACCAATCATTCTTTGCTATTTCTCCTTAATGCTGCGTGCTCAGCGGAGAAACAACAATACCAACTGAATATGTTTTGGTTTGACCCGATAGGGTCTCCAACCATCGATCTATCGCACTCGAGGCGAGCACGGTAATCATTACACCACCGATACGATGTATTGAAGTGTATACATGTACCAGCCCTAGGACGTGAGCGGTCATATATATTTGTGGTAGGGGTATCGATTTTGCCTCTTTATCATATTTATGACTAGATTTTGGACCTGTTTTAACGGTGTAGTATTATTGCTATTTTTCACTTTATTTTGTATTTAACTCAAAATTTATAAGAAATTACAAGTATTACCCTTTGATGACTTCAAATAATTAGTCCCCGAAGGTATCATCCGTCCAGTAGTCATGCAGTGTTTCGGCACTGACATGGTGTATTAGATATATTTATTACTGTAATTGATAGTCCCTAAATAATGTTATTATTAATAAAGCTAAGTTCTCCTCCCTCACGTATTGGTTACCTTAGCCGATCTTGGCTATCCTGTTTAGACACCTCTCCCTGATCGAGATTCGACCTTACAACATCAGTGGAGATATACGCTGATTGCATAGGTAGTTGTAAATTCAACTACCATATGATCATGACCAAGACGATCTCATGTTTTTATTGTGAAATTTGCAATGTCTGATTAAACAAACCTTCAAGACATGATTAAATCCAGTTGTTTATTTTTAAATCTGTTTTTTGAAAATATACTTTAAAAAAAAATCAATACTGTAAAGAATATATGTACACAAACTTTAATCAAATGTGTAACACGTCATCGATCGATAAAGTAGCTTTCGAGTAATACCGGTTTACAATTGGTGTCATACCTAATTACACAAAGTGTGTTTGAAAGTTGAGATTGTAGAGTTTTTCGTATAGTGTTTTCATCGCTTGATTACGGTTAGGCGAAAATTTACGTTAGCAGAGAAATGAGAGATGGCAAGCTGTTGGTATGTCTCATGCAGATTTTAACAATAGAAGGATGACAGGGCAAATGGAGATTAACCATTCTGTAATTGATCGTCTTATGCAGTGTTTGCAAGCGACTGAAATGGTTGTCGAGCACCCGCGATCTGACAGGCCACCTCAAACTACACCTAGAGACAATATGCTAGTAGCACGGTTCGTCAGGAGAAATCATTTTACTACATCAGCTCGTATTCGAGAAGAATTGAATTTTTGGGGACATAAAACGGCGCAACTGTCATTACGTCATCGGCGGGCTCGATGGAATTGGTGACCTGACCATCTCCGTTGGAATATTCCTAATTGGAAACGAATTCATTGTTCAGGCGAAAGTCGAATTTAATTGCAACCCGTGGATGGTCCCGTTCGAGTATGGTAAACACTACATTGCATGACGGGAACGTGATGGGTACAGCAGCGTTCGGTGGTGGAGGTGTAACTCTCTGGGGTGTTCTTCTTTTAATTGTAAGTTAGGCTTAGAAGTCTTACAAAGTAACCTTAATGGCGTTGCATACCACGACAACGTGCAGAGTAAACACGGTTGACCCATTTTGATAATCATCCATTGGCTGACATGCCGTCAGACCGCACTGGGCTCGCATTACAAGATAATTCAGGCAGCAGGTGGCGATTGACACGTATATTTCAGTGGCCTGTCATTTCACCTGATATGAACCTAATCGAACACGTATGTGACTTTATTGGCCGTAAAGTGAACTAACGTAATCCACAATATCAAAATATTGCCGAATTAACAAACGCAATTCTCGAAGAATGGCGGCGATTCACACAAGAGAGGCTTCGTCGCCTAGTTCGTTGAATGAAGAAGCGAGTGCGGGATCTTTGACATAAACGTGATTGTGATACGCGATAACGAATAAACGTGCTCGATAAGGCTTCACCATACCTTCATTTAAAAGTTCTGAAAAAATATGACTCTTCCGTTTTCTTAAATTGTTGAAAAACAATAACCAAATAAGACTTTTTTGAAGTTTTAAAATGTCCGTGTTATTTCCCAATTTTTTAGTTGTAATAATCAACAATTTGATTTCATAATCAGCTTAAAACTAACTCAAATTGTAGCCCATGATCTAATCCATAATGAAATATTACCAAAGAAATAGTTCGGGTGCAACTCCTTTCATCCTTAAAAAAACAATACTGGGTGGCTCTTAACTTTTGTCGATGTGTGTGTATACATATAGAGTATCACCTATTTCTTCCGTAAATGGTAGTTTTCCGTTGTAGACAACTTATTAGTCACGTATTTATTACGGTTGCGGAAATATTGCAATAAATACCTCTATATCTCAAATTTTCAGTTACAAAGAATTATAATACGTGTATATTTTTCTATACATTTTATCAATCGACCAATCTTATTAAGAGGGGTAATCACGTACAGCTATTTTGAATGAAACAGTAAAAGCTACTTTCTTTGGTAGATGTATGAGGTTGTTGTTTGTATCGGGAATCGAACTACCGTTAGCCGTTTTATGTTTGTAGTCATAAGCCAACACCTATAGCATCGGAAAAGCTTGAAAATCTTTCTTGTGGAACACATTATTTACCTACTCGACTATTAACTACCGTCAAACCTGTATTAAGAGGTCACCTTTAGGGACAAGAAAAAGTGCCCCTATAAGACAGATGACCTCTTAAAAGAGGTTCAATTCATATGCAATTTTCTATGACAGGACAAGAAAACGCTGACATTTTAGTACAGGTGACTGCTTAATAGAGGTGACTGTATGGGAAGGTTTAACTGTATTATACGTCACAAGTCCAATGCATAGCATTCAATCTCTTTGTTTTTCAGACACATCTTCTAAATCAGTGAAATCTAATGCACCGGAAATAAATATTACTTGTAAGATGAATTATGGAATTAACATTACAAAATTACAAGTTGAAAACCTGCCATTATGTAGGGAAATGAATAGCAGACGGCGAGCTACGGTTTGTGCATTACACGCAAATGAAGCAGATACAATAAAGCAGAAATGTAATTCACGTACTAGTTGTACACATAAATTCATTACGACGAAAGAATGCAACAAACCCAAACCAATGGAATTCGAGATACAATTTAATTGTTCAGGTTTGTACCTATAAAAATCTCTTAGATTAATGACTATATCCTACTAACGCCCGTTGTTTTGTTGGCTACTATATACTCTTAAGTTATTTGGCCTTTGAAGGCGTTCACTATGAGGCAATATGTAACTGATGTAGATTTTTCAAGAAACGTGTTGTGTGCACTAAAATAGATACCTATGTTTTTATTTTTGAATATGCAATGCATGCACATACATATGGAAACAATATATGTCAGCAACAAGAATTTACACTATATAATATATCAGAAAGTCTGCAAGACAGCACCAATTTATAGTGTCTTTGTAAAGTACATCATAGTTTCTGTTATCAACTTCTAACTGAAATAAAATGATAAAAAGTGAAAACTTAAAATTCACATTGACCCACATTTAACATGACCTCTATAGTATTATGCTTTATATAGCATAAATTGCTTAATCGCAATCAAAAAGAGGACTTGAGTTCACCCCTCCCCCGCCCCCCGCTCCGGATTTTAGTGGAGTTCGGGTTTCTCGATCTTTAGTTTTCTGTGTAGTGTTTTGTATATCATTGTTTGTCTAAGCTATTGTATTGCTTACACTTCTTCTATAGACGTCATCTGACTTCCCCTGTCATATCTCCAAGCTTTTCCTTTGCTCTTGTTATGTTTAAACTACAACACTATGATAGCTCTGCTGGTTGATTATTAATCTTCGATATTAACACTGTTTTTGGCCCTTTCATGAATTATGAGATATATTTTGTATTTAAAATAACAGTTCCTCAATAGCGTAAGTCGACAGGACAGTGTTTTATAAATGCTCTGTTGGACCTGTATACGCCACATCTCACTTATTTTGTAAGCTACCTACTCCAGGGGCGGATCCAGGGGGGCGTACCCGCCCCCCACCCCACCCTAAAATTGGAAACAATATGATTGTTTTTGCGTAAAATCGTGATTTTTCACACGAAATACCCCAAAATTTTTCGCACCTCGCTCCGCTCGGCGCGATTATTTTATCTGCGCCCCTCTAACTTGAAATCTGATGTAATGCATTGAATTACAACAACCGGAAGTGCGAAATTATATTGCATCACATTCATTATACATTCTGTTTTATTAAGTTTCAGTGAATAGGCAGCCACCAAAGCAGTCACATTGTACAAAAATTGACAAACCGAATGAAATGGAGTGTCCAGATAGTACATCCATTATAGCAGTGAATAGTCTACACATTTTATCTGGAGATATCCACTACACAAAATCCAATTGCAGTGGATTACAAACTAAGATGCTAAAAGACGTTGGAGACAAATGTATTGATACAGGCGAATGTGATCTGGATTTCCTCAAAAAATATTATGAGGAGGAATGTGCAATGATGATACCCTATATCACAGTTGATTTCACATGCTCCCCACCAGGTATGTAAATTATTAGTAAATGTAAGTCTTCAGTGTAACCTGTTTTCCAACGATAGCAAATGTTGCACAATCTTGTAATATCGTTAGTAATCAAATGGCTTTGTTGTTTTGTCAGAAGGGGTGAACTATAAACTGCTTCCATAAACAGAAACTGCATATCATTCGCTAGCGCCTGGGATCAACCGCGGGTTGAATTCATGTTGCTTATCTTTTTAGTTTTCGGTATTGTGTGTTCTGTTTTGTTTGTCTTCGTTCTGTGTTGTGTGTTCTGTTTTGTTTGTCTCCGTTCTGTGTTGTGTGTTCTATTTTGTTTGTCTTCGTTCTGTGTTCTGTGTTCTGTTTTATTTTTCTTCGTTCTGTGCTGTGTGTTCTGTCTTCTTTGTCTCCGTTCTGTGTTGTGTTTTCTGTCTTCTTTCTCATCTTTCTGTGTTGTGTGTTCTGTTTTGTTTGTCTTCGTTCTGTGCTGTGTGTTCTATTTTGTTTGTCTCCGTTCTGTGTTGTGTGTTCTGTTTTGTTTGTCTTCTTTCTGTGTTGTGTGTTCTGTTTTGTTTGTCTTCGTTCTGTGTTGTGTTCTGTTTTGTTTATCTTCGTTCTGTGTTCTGTGTTCTGTTTTGTTTGTCTCCGTTCTGTGTTGTGTGGTCTGTTTTGTTTGTCTTCGTTCTGTGTTGTGTGTTCTGTTTTGTTTGTCTTCGTTCTGTGTTGTGTGTTCTGTTTTGTTTGTCTTCGTTGTGTAGTGTGTTCTGTTTTGTTTGTCTTCGTTCTGTGTTGTGTGTTCTGTTTTGTTTGTCTCCGTTCTGTGTTGTGTATTCTGTTTTGTTTGTCTTCGTTCTGTGTTCTGTTTTGTTTGTCTTCGTTCTGTGTTGTCAGTTCTGTTTTGTTTGTCTTCGTTCTGTGTTCTGTGTTCTGTTTTGTTTTTATTCGTTCTGTGTTCTGTTTTGTGTGTCTTCGTTTTGCCCTGTGCTTTCTGTTTTGTTTTTCTTCGTTCTGTGTCTTGTGCCCATTGAAGGCTCCGTCTTTCGATTGTCCATTCTTCATTGCTCCATTTGTTCTCTCAACCCTGTATTGCTTACAAAAACATTGTATTCAACAATCCATATTTATCACTGTTTTGAAATAGTGCATATCAAAGTCACTTTAAAAAGGAAAAAAAGTCTAAACGAAAAAAATTGTCATACTTGTGGTAAAAGCTTACAACTTTAAATAGTAACCATATAGCGTCATTAAGTGCCTGATATATTCACCAACTATAAAAACATAACAGTTATATAATAACATTGTAAAAAAACGCAAGTTGTTTTGAGGACATTTACGTAAGTGATAAATCACTTTCTTGTATCTTGTTGCAAATTCGAGCAGATATGTTAATATGCACAAATTAGTCTCGAAATGAAAATTAGTTTCGTTCGTACATGTAGCATTGATCGACAAAATGGAACACGTCTTAGGCCGTGGATTTTGTTTGTTGCGAAAGATTAACAACAATAAAAGCGTTGTCCTTTTTGATATATGTACAGGTGTAAAATTGTGAAGTTCTCGTTTCTTCAATACTATCCATATCGCTATATAGTTTACCTGAACTAAAGGTCAATTTGAGGTCTTATTATACTTTATGTTACCAAGATACCAAAGGATTAACCGGAAGCCGTAGGTCAGAGAAGAACAAACAATACCATGGCAAAAAGACAAACAATGATCTACAAAACACGACACAGGAAACTACAGATTAGGCAACACGTACCTTACTAACAACGGGGATGAACTCAGGTACTCAGGAAGGGTTAGCAGTTCCTCCTCCACTAGTGCCTAGATATAGAAACCGGACTGAGGAGATAATACTAACAAAAACATTATTATAATATAAATATTAGTTTAACTATTTAGCTAAAATCGCCTTATGCTGCCTACAATATACGGCCAATCCAAGATCACTGTCATTTCTTCTCTCTGTAGGTTTCTCTGGAACAGGCATTACAGATAAAATGACAAGCGGTACAAGTGATTCTTTTACTAACAGTAAGTTCCTTCCTTATTTAATCTGAATATATACTAGATAATATTCGACTAATTCATAATGTGTTAATTAATATATATGTTCACGAAGGTTAAACAATTCCTACCTCTTCTAAGACATCCGTCAATGTACAATGGTGTCTCCCTATATCACAGTTGATTTCACATGTGTGCCTTCATGTATGTATATGTTAATGAGGAATGTACAATGGTGTCACCCTATGTCACAATTGATTTCACATGTGTGCCACCAGGTATGTATTTTTTAATGAGGAATGTGAAATGGTGTCCCCTATATCACAGTTGATTTCACATGTGTGCCACCAGGTATGTAAATTATTAGTGAATGTAAGTCTTCATCATAACCTTTTTTCTAACGATAGCAATTGTTGCACAATCTTGTAATATCGTTAGTAATCAAATTGCTTTGTTGTTTTGTCAGACGATGTGAGCGATAAACTCTAGCTTTGCTGCTTCCATAAACAGAAACTGCGTATCATTCGCGAGCGCAGGTTATTGGTTGAGTTCATGTTGCTTATCTTTTTAGTTTTCTGTGTTGTGTGTTCTGTTTTGTTTGTCTTCGTTCTGTTTTATGTGTTCTGTTTTGTTTGTCTTCGTTCTGTGTTGTGTGTTCTGTTTTGTTTTTCTCCGTTCTGTGTTGTGTGTTCTGTTTTGTGTGTCGTCGTTCTGTGTTGTTTGTTCTGTTTTGTTTGCCTTCTTCGTTCTGTGCTGTGTGTTCTGCTTTGTGTGTCGTCATTCTGTGATGTGTGTTCTGTTTTTTTTTTTTCTTCGTTCTGTGTTGTGTGTTCTGTTTTGTTTGTCTTCTTCGTTCTGTGCTGTGTCTTCTGTTTTGTGTGTCGTCATTCTGTGTTGTGTGTTCTGTTTTGTTTGTCTTCGTTCAGTGCAGTGTGTTCTGTTTTGTTTGTCTTCTTCGTTCTGTGCTGTGTGTTCTGTTTTGTGTGTCGTCATTCTGTGTTGTGTGTTCTCTTTTTGTTTGTCTTCGCTCTGTGTTGTGTATTCTGTTTTGTTTGTCTTCGTTCTGTGTTGTGTGTTCTGTTTTGTGTGTCGTCATTCTGTGTTCTGTTTTCTGTTTTGTTTGTCTTCGTTCTGTGTTGTGTGTTCTCTTTTGTTTGTCTTCGTTCTGTGTTGTGTGTTCTATTTTGTTTGTCTTCGTTCTGTGTTGTGTGTTCTGTTTTGCTTGTCTTCGTTCTGTTTTGTGTGTCTTCGTTCTGTGTTCTGTGTTCTGTTTTGTTTGTCTTCGTTCTGTTTTATGTGTTCTGTTTTGTGTGTCTTCGTTCTGTTTTATGTGTTCTGTTTTGTGTGTCTTCGTTCTGTGATGTGTGTTCTGTTTTGTTTGTCTTCGTTCTGTTTTATGTGTTCTGTTTTGTGTGTCTTCGTTCTGTTTTATATGTTCTGTTTTGTTTGTCTTCGTTCTGTGATGTGTGTTCTGTTTTGTTTGTGTTCGTTCTGTTTATGTGTTCTGTTTTGTTTGTCTTCGTTTTGTGTTGTGTGTTCTGTTTTGTTTGTCTTCGTTCTGTTTTATGTGTTCTGTTTTGTTTGTCTTCGTTCTGTTTTATGTGTTCTGATTTGTGTGCCTTCGTTCTGTTTTATGTGTTCTGTTTTGTTTGTCTTCGTTCTGTTTTATGTGTTCTGTTTTGTGTGTCTTCGTTCTGTTTTATGTGTTCTGTTTTGTTTGTCTTCGTTTTGTGATGTATGTTCTGTTTTGTTTGTCTTCGTTCTGTTTTATGTGTTTTGTTTTGTTTGTCTTCGTTCTGTTTTATGTGTTCTGTATTGTTTGTCTTCGTTCTGTGTTGTGTGTTCTGTTTTGTTTGTCTTCGTTCTGTGATGTGTGTTCTGTTTTGTTTGTGTTCGTTCTGTTTTATGTGTTCTGTTTTGTTTGTCTTCGTTCTGTGATGTGTGTTCTGTTTTGTTTGTCTTCGTTCTGTTTTATGTGTTCTGTTTTGTTTGTCTTTGTTCTGTTTTATGTGTTCTGTTTTGTGTGCCTTCGTTCTGTTTTATGTGTTCTGCTTTGTTTGTCTTCGTTCTGTTTTGTGTGTTCTGTTTTGTTTGTCTTCGTTCTGTGTTGTGTGTTCTGTTTTGTTTGTCTTCGTTCTGTTTTATGTGTTCTGTTTTGTTTGTCTTCGTTCTGTTTTATGTGTACTGTTTTGTGTGCCTTCGTTCTGTTTTATGTGTTCTGTTTTGTGTGTCTTCGTTCTGTGATGTGTGTTCTGTTTTGTTTGTCTTCGTTCTGTTTTATGTGTACTGTTTTGTTTGTCTTCGTTCTGTTTTATGTGTTCTGTTTTGTTTGTCTTCGTTCTGTGTTGTGTGTTCTGTTTTGTTTGTCTTCTTCGTTCTGTGCTGTGTGTTCTGTTTTGTGTGTCGTCATTCTGTGATGTGTGTTCTGTTTTTTGTGTCTTCGTTCTGTGTTGTGTGTTCTATTTTGTTTGTCTTCGTTCTGTGTTGTGTGTTCTGTTTTGTTTGTCTTCGTTCTCTGTTGTGTGTTCTATTTTGTTTGTCTTCGTTCTTTGTTGTGTGTTCTGTTTTGCTTGTCTTCGTTCTGTTTTGTGTGTCTTCGTTCTGTGTTGTGTGTTCTGTTTTGTTTGTCTTCGTTCTGTGATGTGTGTTCTGTTTTTTGTGTCTTCGTTCTGTTTTATGTGTTCTGTTTTGTTTGTCTTCGTTCTGTGATGTGTGTTCTGTTTTGTTTGTCTTCGTTCTGTTTTATGTGTTCTGTTTTGTTTGTCTTCGTTCTGTGTTGTGTGTTCTGTTTTGTTTGTCTTCGTTCTGTTTTATGTGTTCTGTTTTGTTTTTCTCACCCCTTGGATAAAGTAGTCCGTTAATTTAGGTGAAAAAGATTTTTCTATCTTACCCCGGCTCCAGGATAAGACAAGCTACACGCCGTTTTTCCCGCAAAATTGTTTTCCATTGTTGAATTAAATTCTCGATTTATAGTGTTTTGGCAATATTTTAAATGTATTTCAAAATCAAATACAATGTATTTTATAAATATATTATAAATGCTACTACAACAGCGATAAATGTCGGTAAACAAATTGTTTTTGACGTTGGTCAAAGGGAGGTAATATTTTTTATTTACCTTAGCTACGTAACAAGGGAGAGCACTCTATATTTTCTCGACGTAAACAAATATTGACACGATAGAAAGGGATGAGAAAAAGAGGCAAACATTGTTAAAGGTGCAAGATTTTGTTATTGTAGAATCTATCACAAGTTTGTTAACTTTATTATTTTGAACCTCTTTAAAATTGTAAAATGATAATCTTGTTTTATTTTATTACGTGGCATTTTGGTCCTGTGATACGGTTCGCAAATGAATGCGCCAAACTGCACAAAAAGTAAACAAACATTGACACGATAGAAATGGGTGAGAAAAAGAGTCAAACACCGTAATAGGTGCAAGATAGTAAAATCTGTGACACCCTCGGGTAAGATTTAAATCGTATCGGACTCGGACAAGCCTCGTCCGATACGATTTAAATCTTACCCTCGAGTGTCACAGATTTTACTATCTTGCACCTCTCCCGGTGTTAGACCCTATATGTCTTCGTTCTGTTTTATGTGTTCTGTTTTGTGTGCCTTCGTTCTGTTTTATGTGTCTTCGTTCTGTGATGTGCGTTCTGTTTTGTTTGTCTTCGTTCTGTTTTATGTGTTCTGTTTTGTTTGTCTTCGTTCTGTTTTATGTGTTCTGTTTTGTTTGTCTTCGTTCTGTGTTGTGTGTCTTCGTTCTGTGTTGTGCGTTCTGTTTTGTTTGTCTTCGTTCTGTTTTGTTTGTCTTCGTTCTGTGTTGTGTGTTCTGTTTTGTTTGTCTCCGTTCTGTGTTGTGTGTTCTGTTTTATGTGTCGTCGTTCTGTGTTGTTTGTTCTGTTTTGTTTGTCTTCTTCGTTCTGTGTTGTGTGTTCTGCTTTGTGTGTCGTCATTCTGTGATGTGTGTTCTGTCTTTTTGTCTTCGTTCTGTGTTGTGTGTTCTGTTTTGTTTGTCTTCTTCGTTCTGTGCTGTGTGTTCTGTTTTGTGTGTCGTCATTCTGTGTTGTGTGTTCTGTTTTGTTTGTCTTCTTCGTTCTGTGCTGTGTGTTCTGTTTTGTGTGTCGTCATTCTGTGTTGTGGGTTCTGTTTTGTTTGTCTTCGTTCAGTGCTGTGTGTTCTGTTTTGTGTGTCGTCGTTCTGTGTTGTGTGTTCTGTTTTGTTTGTCTTCTTCGTTCTGTGCTGTGTGTTCTGTTTTGTGTGTCGTCGTTCTGTGTTGTGTGTTCTGTTTTGTGTGTCGTCGTTCTGTGTTGTTTGTTCTGTTTTGTTTGTCTTCTTCTGTTCAGTGCTGTGTGTTCTGTTTTGTGTGTCGTCATTCTGTGTTGTGTGTTCTGTTTTGTTTGTCTTCGTTCTGTGATGTGTGTTCTGTTTTGTTTGTCTTCGTTCTGTGTTGTGTGTTCTGTTTTGTGTGTCGTCATTCTGTGTTGTGTGTTCTGCTTTGTTTGTCTTCGTTTTATGTTGTGTGTTCTGTTTTGTTTGTCTTCGTTCTGTGTTGTGTGTTCTGTTTTGTGTGTCGTCGTCCTGTGTTGTGTGCTCTGTTTTGTTTGTCTTCTTCGTTCTGTGCTGTGTGTTCTGTTTTGTTTGTCTTCGTTCTGTGTTGTGTGTTCTGTTTTGTGTGTCGTCGTTCTGTTTTGTGTGTCTTCGTTGTGTGTTCTGTTTTGTTTGTCTTCGTTCTGTGTCTTATGCCCAATAATAACTCCGTGTTTCGATTGTCCATTCTTGATTGTTCCATCGGTTTTCTGAACCCTGCATTGCTTACGAAGATATTATATTCAACAATCCATATTTATCACTGTTTTGAAATAGTGCATATCAAAGTCACTTTAAAAAGGAAAAAAGTCTAAGCGAAAAAAAAATTGTCATACTTGTGGTAAAACGTTACAACTTTAAATCGTAACCATATAGCGTCATTAAGTGCCTGATATATTCACAAACTATAAAAACATAACAGTTTTATAATAATAAAATGTAAACAAAAAACGCAAGTTGTTTTGAAGACATTTACGGAAGTGACCAATCATTTTCTTGTATCTTGCTGCAAATTCGAGCAGAGATGTTATTATACATAAATTAGTCTCGAAATGAAAATGAGAACAGTATGTACATGTAGCATTGATCGACAAAATGGAACACATCTTAGGCCGTGGATTTTGTTTGTTTGCGAAGATTAACAACAATAAAAGCGTAGTCCTTTTTGATATATATACAGGTGTAAAATTGTGAAGTTCTCGTATCTTCAATACTATCCATATCGCTATATAGTTTACCTGAACTAAAGGTCAATTTGAGGTCTTATTATACTTTATGTTGCCAAGATACCAAAGGATTAACCGGAAGCCGTAGGTCAGAGAAGAACAAACAATACCATGGCAAAAACACAAACAATGATCTACAAAACACTACACAGGAAACTACAGATTATGCAGCACGGACCTTACAAACAATGGGGGTAAACTCAGGTATTCAGGAAGGGTTAGCAGTTCCTCCTCCACTAATGCCTAAATATAGAAACCGGACTGAGGAGATAATACTAACAAAAACATTATTATAATATAAATATTACTTTAACTATTTAGCTAAAATCGCCTTATGCTGCCTACACTATACGGCCAATCCAAAATCACTGTCATTTCTTCTCTCTGTAGGTTTCTCTGGAACAGGCATTACAGATAAAATGACAAGCGGTACAAGTGATTCTTTTACTAACAGTAAGTTCCTTCCTTATTTAATCTGAATATATACTAGGTAATATTCGACTAATTCATAATGTGTTAATTAATATATATGTTCACGAAGGTTAAACAATTCCTACCTCTTCTAAGACATCCGTCAATGTACAATGGTGTCTCCCTATATCACAGTTGATTTCACATGTGTGTCTTCAAGTATGTATATTTTGATGAGGAATGTACAATGGTGTCTCCCTATATCACAATAGATTTAATATGTGCCTTCAGGTATATATTTTTAATGAGGAATGTGCCATGGTGTCACCCTATGTAACAATTGATTTCACATGTGTGCCTTCAGGTGTGTATGTTTTCATGAGGAATGTACAATGGTTTCACCCTATATCACAATTGATTTCACATGTGTGCCTTCAGGTATGTATGTTTAATGAGGAATGTGAAATGGTGTCTCCCTATATCACAGTTGATTTCACATGTGTGCCTTCAAGTATGTATTTGTTAATGAGGAATGTACAATGGTGTCACCCTATATCACAATTGATTTCACATGTGTGCCACCAGGCATGTGTTTTTAATGAGGAATGTGAAATGGTGTCTCCCTAAATCACAGTTGATTTCACATGTCTGCCACCAGGTATGTAAATTATTAGTGAATGTAAGTCTTCATCATAACCTTTTTTCTAACGATTACAATTGTTGCACAATCTTGTAATATCGTTAGTATTCAAATTGCTTTGTTGTTTTGTCAGACGGTGTGGGCTATAAACTCTAGCTTTGCTGCTTCCATAAACAGAAAATGCGTATCATTCGCGAGCGCAGGTTATTGGTTGAGTTCATGTTGCTCATCTTTTTAGTTTTCTGTGTTGTGTGTTCTGTTTTGTTTGTCTTCGTTCTGTGTTGTGTGTTCTGTTTTGTTTGTCTTCGTTCTGTTTTGTGTGTCTTCGTTCTGTGTTCTGTGTTCTGTTTTGTTTGTCTTCGTTCTGTGCTGTGTGTTCTGTTTTGTTTGTCTTCGTTCTGTTTTATGTGTTCTGTTTTGTGTGTCTTCGTTCTGTGCTATGCGGTCTGTTTTGTTTGTCTTCGTTCTATGCTGTGTGTTCCGTTTTGTTTGTCTTCGTTCTTTGTTGTGTGTACTGTTTTTTGTGTCGTCGTTCTGTGTTGTGTGTTCTGTTTTGTTTGTCTCCGTTCTGTGTTGTGTGTTCTGTTTTTTTTGTCTTCGTTCCGTGCTGTGTGTTCTGTTTTGTGTGTCGTCGTTCTGTGTTGTGTGTTCTGTTTTGTTTGTCTTCTTCGTTCTGTGCTGTGTGTTCTGTTTTGTGTGTCGTCATTCTGTGTTGTGTGTTCTGTTTTGTTTGTCTTCGTTCTGTGTTGTGTGTTCTGTTTTGTGTGTCATCGTTCTGTTTTGTGTGTCTTCGTTGTGTGTTCTGTTTTGTTTGTCTTCGTTCTGTGTCTTGTGCCCAATGATGGCTTCGTGTTTCGATTGTCTATTCTTGAACGTTCCATCGGTTTTCTGAACCCTGTATTGCTTACGAAGATATTGTATTCAACAATCCATATTTATCACTGTTTTGAAATAGTACATATCAAAGTCACTTTAAAAAGGAAAAAATCTAAACGAAAAAAAATTGTCATACTTGTGGTAAAGCCTTACAACTTTAAATCGTAACCATATAGCGTCATTAAGTGCCTGATATATTCACAAACTATAAAAACATAACAGTTATATAATAACAATGTAAAAAAAAAACGCAAGTGTTTTTTAGGAAATTTACGTAAGTGATAAATCACTTTCTTGTATCTTCTTGCAAATTCGAGCAGAGATGTTAATATGCACAAATTAGTCTCGAAATGAATCTTAATTCCGTTCGTACATGTAGCATTGCTCGACAAAATGGAACACATCTTAGGCCGTGGATTTTGTTTGTTGCGAAAGATTAACAACAATAAAAGCGTAGTCCTTTTTTTATATGTACAGGTGTAAAATTGTGAAGTTCTCGTTTCTTCAATACTATCCATATCGCTATATAGTTTACCTGAACTAAAGGTCAATTTGAGGTCTTATTATACTTTATGTTGCCAAGATACCAAAGGATTAACCGGAAGCGCCGTAGGTCAGAGAAGAACAAACAATACCATGGCAAAAAGACAAACAATGATCTACAAAATACTACACAGGAAACTACAGATTATGCAGCACGGACCTTACAAACAATGGGGGTAAACTCAGGTACTCAGGAAGGGTTAGCAGTTCCTCCTCCACTAATGCCTAGATATAGAAACCGGACTGATTAGATGATACTAACAAAAACATTATTATAATATAAATATTAGTTTAACTATTTAGCTAAAATCGCCTTACGCTGCCTACAATATACGCCAATCCAAAATCACTGTCATTTCTTCTCTCTGTAGGTTTCTCTGGAACAGGCATTACAGATAAAATGACAAGCGGTACAAGTGATTCTTTTACTAACAGTAAGTTCCTTCCTTATTTAATCTGAATATATACTAGGTAATATTCGACTAATTCATAATGTGTTAATTAATATATATGCTCACGATGGTTAAGCAATTCCTACCTCTTCTAAGACATCCGTCATTAAACTCATATTAGACAAGTTTTGTAAGACACCACCATACACAATAACGCAAACAACACAAATACGCCATCATGCAAAGAACTGTTGGATAGACGAGGTTTGATTCCAGAAACGGGGTGTACACTAATTTATATCTACGTTTTTTCAACAATAATAGTATTTGGAGACTGAGATTTGTAATAATAAATATACATGAAAAAACATATATAGTGCCAAAGCACCGACTACTGGGCTGATTATACTCCCGGCGACTAATAGTCCACCAGCAGAGGTATTGACCCAATTATAGTAATGAAAAGGTATATATCAAATGTTGTGCGCTTAGCGCGTTTCTGAAATAAACTTCGTCAGGAACGCTCCCAATCAAAAGATTGGAAAGTAACTCATTTAAGTCGGCGGGAGCAAGTTAACGACAATTTGGCCTTAAAACAGGTAATCCTGAATCAGTTATTTTCTCTGTAGGTTTCTCAGGAACATCAATCACAGATATAACAAAGAGCAGTACTTCTACCAGCAGTAAGTTTCTTCCTTGTTTAGAAATTTACTTTCGTCACGCTTGATCTACATACAAAACATGTGTGTATGTTGCAAAAAGACAGGGTATATTTTTAATGATGTGCTCATTTGTTTTGTTTCCGGTATATTGTAAAAAGAAAAGACAAATGGATGAGGTCACATAATATGCGTACATATCACCACACACTTTGTTATATAACTGTAGACAATACATTGTGTCAGTTACTTGCGAAATAATGGCATTTTACTCGTAGTAGTTAGGTTGTTTTTCTTTGATAACGGTACTATAAATAAGGTTATTTTGTTTGAAGTGGTGTTAATCACACATAAACCAATCATCAGGTCCGGCTTTAAGCCAATTTGACCAATTGCTTCTTAAAGGTAAGCAGTTCCTGTGCCACTGGTGACTCCCGTCGTGTTACTGTTAAATGACAAGAACAACATCTGCTATTGAAAAGTGCTGGACACCAGTATACGTAGATAAGCACAAATAGCAAATATACATCTATCTGAGTTCTATGTTGTGATGTTCGTTATGAGTTCCGCATAAAGCGATATTAAGTTCGTCTTTATCTCCCGTTGTTTGTAGGGTGGCTTGTGTCTCGTTTCAGGTATCTGTGTTTGTTTACGCATAGTGGAGTCCAACACATGTGTTTGTGTTTTATTTTTTCTTTGTTGTGTACGCTATGTTGCCAGTCTCTATTGATTGTCCATTTTTGATTGCCCCTTCAGTATTCTCTAATGTTTATCTATTAACAGATTATACAACAGAATACAGTACAATGACGAGTGAGTTTTTCATTTTCTTATTATATTCCATTTTACTTTAATGTAATTATATTTTACATTTTTATCACCACTGAAGTTGTGAGTTCGAATCCTGTTAATACGAGGTGTACTCTATACAACATTATGTGATAAAGTTTCTCAATGAGTTGCGGCAGGTCGGTGGTTTACTCCAGGAACTCCGGATTCCTCCCCCAATTCAACTGACTGCCACGTACGATATAACTGAAATATAGTTGAACGTGGCGATAAACACCTTGACCCTAACCTTATTTTACATGTTTGCCTAGTTACTTGTCTTGGTAACCAGAATAGTTACCTTCTCTACATATGCAGTATACCGCAGTATGTTCCTTAACCATTTTTCATAATTGGACGTAAGCACATTCTTTAAATGAGCAAATAACACATTCAAGATTTTATTTATGTTACTCGTATTTCCGAACTAGTAAATCCAGTCCATTGGTTGAACGAATGCTCGCTTTACTTCATGCACATCAATTATACAGCTATATCATATTCACAAAAGGAAAGCTTATCCCGAAAAACCTTCAATGAATGAATATCAATGTATATGGACAATAGAAAACTTAAACCACTGGACCACTGCATCCCTTTGTCTTTAATTACTTCCTTTCCATACTCCATTAATATATTAATAACCCAAGGCTTTAACCAATGAAGGAGGATGTCGTTGCCGTGATCATATGGTAGTTGGAATTACAACTACCTGTGCAACCAGTGCCTGTCACCACAAAAATTGTGAGTTCGATTCTCCCTCATGGCGAGGTGTACTCGATACAACATTATGTGATTCAAGTTTGTCAGTGACTTGCGGCAGGCCTGTGGTTTTCTCCGGGTACTCCGTTTCTTCAACCAATAAAACTTACCGCCACGGTATAGTTGAAATATTGTACTATGTGGCGTTAAATACTATATTTTTGTTTTGTTCAAAACAATGTTTAATCAGTATTCCACTGTAGATTATCCCGTAGATGTGTCAATAGGCATCATGTTGTCTTTTTCAGTTGACATTGATCAGAGAACTACACCTACAAACGGTAAGATTGTTTACTGTCGTTCCAATAGTAAGAAAGAAGCGTATGGTGTCATACACTTCAAATAATTGGATTTTTTTCCAAAAATAGTTACCATTGCAATTTGTAGAAGAACAACGATTAGCCTAACCTTTCAAAACTGCTTAACCATTGCAAGCACCTGGATTTGTTCTGAATGGTATGGTGGAATCCGTATGGCTCATATGTGTAGTTTTCTGTGTCGTATTTCTTGTTTTGTTTGTCTTTGTTCTGAATATTGTATCCAATGTTGTCAGTGTTACTGGATAATTCATTCGTTGTTCATTCACCTTTCTCTATGTTTATTTATCATTTTTCAATTAATAATTCATCAAAACAATTTTCAGCACAGATTTTTTGAAAATTAATTCACTGAAAAGTAAAAACGTAGATATCAAATTAAGCCATAATCCCCCTCCCC
>MJUT01003530.1:559355-608451 GCA_002080005.1 Gigantidas platifrons | reverse complement strand
GTGGATTTTAGTCAGGCGTTTGATAAAATGGATCGACGGATACTGTGGTACAAACTGTTTAACTCTGGAGTAAGCAACAAACTTTTGTCTATGATACAGTCTATTTATTCAATCGTAAAACTAAGAATAAGAACGAATGGAATTACATCATGTGCGTTTGACAATTATACTGGAGTGAAACAAGGGGAACCATTATAGCCTTTACTGTTTATATTCTTCATAAACGATATAGCGGAAGATCTCCGAAATGACAATATTCTTAGCCAATATGAATTTGTTGATACAAATGTATAAATGATTTTCTCATTCACCTTTTGTTGTTAAAGTTTGCTGATGACATGGTATTATTTGGTAAAAATCCTGATACTCTACAACGACTACTAGACACACTATTGATTTATTACAAAAAATGGAAAATTGAAGTAAACTTAAACAAAACACAAGTTGTCGTTTTTCGAAGAGGCTGGCAACCGGTCAATCATACGTTTTACTTTGACAATAAGGAGCTCAAAACTGTGAACTCGTATATATATTTAGGAATACTCTTTAATTATAACGGGCGGTTTCAGCAAACGCAGAAACGAGTGGCAGAACAAGGGAATAGAGCGCTTGCATCACTTTTACACACACTAAGACATTTTGATATAACTGTGGTTCAACAATGTTCAATGTTCGATAGTCTTGTATCGTGTATAAGCTACTCGTTTTTGATACATATAACGGTAAAGAAAATTGGGCATCAAATGTAAATAAGCTCAATTAATTGTTTAACATTATTCTTTAGTTATTAATATGCTCTCTGTACTGGACATATTTTTGTCGCTTATAATTTGTATTTGTTATGTTTGCTATAGCTTGTTTTGCTTATGCAATAAAATATCTTTATCTTATCTTATCTTAAAAATATCAACTTGAAAATATATGAAGCTAACTTTTAAACAAATCAATTATTTAAAACCATAATTAGAAGGTATTTGAGTAACATTGTTTTACATTAATAACTGCTCAGATCTTATTTAATTAAAGGTATAAACCCTGAACAGATAAAAGAGCAACAGCGTGTAAGATGTCAATATTACCGTGTAAATCAAAAATGAACAACAATCAAGTGGTACTTTTAAGTTGCCTTTTTCAAGCTTTAGAAATAGGTTCATTGTTACTTTACGAGAAAGACCAAATATTCTTAAATTCAAACGAATCATGAGTGCTTATCAAATACAAAATTTAGAAAAATTATGTAAATTTATACAAAATATAAATAAATCTTTTGTTCTCTTGACTGCCTTACACCCATGTCTTTGTTGTATATACTGTATATATGTTTATGTCTATTTTGTATTTGTTATTGCATATTTATATCTTCTCTGTACCGTTCATCCGTTGTATATAGTTGCAATGTATTGAGAATAAAGATGATTGATTGATTGATAGCAATCACCAGCATTCCTAAATTTTAATTTTAGCGAAACGAAAGATAGATAATAACTGTTTACCCTTTTAATATATGATACATTGACTGACGCACAGTGAATACAAATTAAGTGCAACTATTTCTGGTCCGGTGAGAGAATCCTGAGATTTAAGAAATAAATCATGGAAGCCAGAATGTGCTGGGGGTTTTAACATGGATTTGCGGATATTATTATTTTATCCTGAGCCAGAAGCGAGGGATAAAATTTACTAATATCCGCCAATCCATGTTAAACTCAAAACACATTCTGGCTTCCATGATTTATTTCGATTCTCATATGTCTAAGAGTACAAATACGGTAGTATTATTTGATTGGAAGACGGCAATTTATATTTACGCTTGCGGAAAATGTCGCACACAATTTATGTAACTCGAACAATACTGCGCCCTCTATCGGCATTATTCGGATTACAATTTATGCTGCCAATGGAAAAGTCAGTCACATTCACCGGCGCATGTGCTAATGAGATGGATAACTCGCTTGTTTGTTAATAAAGCGAAAGAAGGAGGTCATGTTAGAATTTATAATAATCTAACTTGAATTTTTTCAGTGAGAGTTTACCGACCGTTGACATCTGAAATATCGCGAAAAGATCACGCTGTTTTTTTAGTGCTAAATCGTAAATGTCTACCGAGAGGGACCAGTAACGAATGTACCGTCACTAACAGGAACAGAGCATTTAAAAGTTCGATTTTTGATCGACAACATATTTGTCTAATTTGGCGTAATAATGTTTTAACAAATGATTGATATTCGAATGGGTACACATTGTGTTCCACTTCTCGCCTATTTGTTTCTACGCGTCTATTAGGCAAACATTCGTCAAGGGCTTTTCAGGAATAAAGATTAAAATAAAATTAACCAAAACCTTTAATTCAAGCTTTCGCTATATAGATGATGTTCTGCCACATGAACAATTCTCGGTTTGATGATTACCTGCATCTCTTTTATTCAAATGGGCTTGAAGTAAATGAAATGATGCAACAGACACTCAAACGTCTGCTTCTTATAGTAACCGTCACCTTGAAATCGACAATGGACGAAGGAAGATTAAAAACCAAACTCTACGGCAAATGTCATGGCTTCATTTTTCATATAAAGTCAACTTCCCTTTTATCAGTAGCAATATTCCAGCAGCATGAGCATAAATAGTTTACATTTCACAACTCATGTGTTATTCTAGAGCTTGTGTCATGTACAGTGGTTTTCTTGACAGAGCTCGACTGCTGAAGCAAAAGCTACTCAAGGAAGGCTACGCTGGAGTTATCGATACAGATAGGCAATGATCACGAAGTGGGAGATCATTACGAAAAATTCATTTCTTAAATGGTAATGCATCTTTTTCCCTTTATGTATATTTTATTCTTTCCTATATTATATCACCGACATGTCCTTTAATAACACGACGGGTGCCACTAGTGGAGCACGAACTGCTTACCCTTCCGGATCACTTGAGTTCATCCCCAGTGTAACTGGATCTTTAGTTTTCTGTGTTTGTTTTGTAGATCGTTGTTTGTCCTTTTGTACTTTTTCTTTTGAACATTGTGTTGTTTGTTCTTCTTCGATATACGGATTCTGATTACCCCTTTGGTATCTTCAAACTCTTCGTAAAGGATTTGACTATATGAATAACACGGCGGGTGTCTTATAAGAAACATAAACTGTGTTGTGTTTTTGTGTCTTGTGCCCAATTGTGCCTGTATGTCTGGATTGCCATTCATTTTTCTCACTTTGGTCTTAAATACCGGTGATCAATTCTATAAATAAAATTACTAGACCAACAGGTTCTTGCATGTTTTTGCTTGTATTTTATTTGTTTTTGTTCGTATTTTATTTGTTTTTATTTAATTCGAATTTGGAAAAAAAAATGTTAGAAGCTCTAACGTTCTCTAATGAAATATATTGTAAAATACAAAGTTTTATAGAAACAAGAATCATATAGAATAATTGCACGGTAATTATTAAATCACATTTTTTAATCGATTAATATAAAATCAATTTTGTCAAGATTCAAAATTCTTTATTCTCACAAACCAAACCAAATTACAGAGAGAACATACAATAAAATAAAATCAATAAACAAATACATATATATCAAAATTATGAAAAACAAATTATTACATGTCCTTAACCTGGAAGACAGACTTTTTCTATGACAATTCTGATAAATTTACAAAGGTTTTTCAATTATTGATGTAAATATATTTCCAAATTTTGAAATATTATTTCTATGGTGGTAATTTGTGCCAAACAATTGTTTTCTCTCGTTTTTTTAAAGCTGGACATTGAAGTATACAGTAAAATTCAATTAATGATAATAATTTTAAAGAATGAAAAAAGCTATATAAAAAAACTACATTGTATATGTAAAGTAAGACTAACCTATTACTGTGCTCTTCCTTTTTTGAGATCTGGTGGTAATCCAGGGATTACTGCTTAAGAAAGAGATCAATTGTAGCTGATTGGCCATAACCATATTTATTTCTTATTCGCTGATTAAATTATGCATACAAATGTACCATTATACAGGTATATCACATGGTATAAGATCTAGATATACACGATATCCTACAAGAATCAGATAATGTTATAGCTATATTTAATGATATGTGTTAGACAAAGAACAACACTGGGACAGGGTGTGGTCGTCGGTAGAATATTGAAAATAGCTGTACGACCATGAAACTTTCTAAGTGATGACTTCAACTTAACCATTAGGAACTATCAGTTCAGCAGCGTCCTTGTTAGCAGTAACCCTCTATCAAGGAAATCATGATAGGAAACACAAGCTCTGGAATATCGGATTAACTGAGATATACATACTCAATATACAGGTGCTGCTGGAATGTTGCTACATATAAATATAAAGTTCACAATGGGAGAATTGAAATCATCTCTTTTGTCATTGCAGCAGCTGTAATGATGTAAGCCATATACCATCTAGAAGATTAATTTGCTATACGTATCTCCGCATTTCTTTTTCTTCTTGATAATTAGAATAATATCCATTATCGCTCTTTTTCTCCAAGAACTTTAGGCTATTCATTTGTTTATTTGTCTATTTTTAGCTTGCTTGTTGTGTTTTTGAGTTGTCCGTCGACCATGGTTTTATCCATTTGTCCTTGCAGTTTTTGGATAACGTTTTGTCTACATCTTGTTAAAATAACCAACATGAATGAATGGAGTAACAAAAACAAATTATTTTTTTAGGCTACTATAATTTTCTTTGTTCCCCTTTTTATTGTTAATGATAATTATTCAGCGTCCTGCTTTGTGATCACTGGATATCAATGTTTCTATCCATTATAACGCTCGCTAACAACACAGATTCGGAAATAGCCGTAGACAAGCAAAATTCTCGAAAGACATACGTTTTCACACATATATCATTTAGATAGAAAGCAAAATGATATTTTAGAGGTTGTTATTAACGTTGTGAAAAATGCTTGGAGGATGATCGCGCTGTTGATTTGCTCTACCGAATATTCTGGATCGAAATCATAAGGAACTAAACCCATATTGTCTGATTCCTACGGAAGCGTATTAGGGACATTTTAAAGTCGAAAAATTGACTTTAATTTTTTATATGAATGTCCCTAATACGCTTCTGTATATTCCCAACTCATTAAAACTCGGTAAATATACATTTTTTTTTATTTGTTGATAACTGATTCTTGAATTAACCCGAACATATTTAGTGACAACAATGCCTTTGACAATATGGCAGCTGTCGTAATTGCCGGTGGAAAATTTATAATATTTGATTTTTAGCATACCCAGTTAATAGTTTATTGTGATTCTTTTAACCAGAAAATGTAGTTTAATTACTTTTTAATAAGTAATTACGTTAATGATTGGATTTCCTTCCTTTTAAGTTAATTTTATTCAATTTTATTAAATAGCAACTGTAAATTTCAAACATAATTATTTCTAATAAACCATGTAACGTAAGTACCTATAAACGCACTGACTCCTGGGTAGAAATATAACGACCCAGTAATACCAACGTAAATATATTATTTAGTGCACACGACCCTTTTCTGGAATAACCTTATACGTAGTCAAAAGATAGGAAAGCCAAATAATGTAAAAGCCTTCAGGACCAAATAAACCAAAGGACCTCAATAGAATAGNCAAAGTTGGCTAAAATTAACTATGTCTGAGGGAGAATGACCTTAGTTTTTTTTTTTTTTTTTTTTTTTTTTTTTTTAGAAATAACGTTATTTTGGATCTATAGATTTAAACATAAATATATCTAAGAAACTTTGTTAGTGCATTGTCTTGCCTATTTAAAAAACCAAAATTGGAAAAGGTTATGGAAATTCAACTTTAATAGCATTTTTCATCCATATTTATGTGCTTTTCGAAAGGGTCATGGATGCCAGACCACTCTGCTAAGACTAATTGAAGATTGGCGTACTGCTCTGGATAAAAATCAATATATTGCAGCAGTCCTTATGGATTTATTTAAAGCATTTGACTGCCATCCCCATGCAATTTTGCTCGACAAATTGTCAGCATATGGTGTTTTGCCTCATTCAGTCTCCCTCCTCAAGTCTTATCTCACAAACAGAAAACATCAAATTAAAATAAACAATGTCCTTAGCAGCTGGGCTGACATCCATAAAGGAGTACCCCAATGATCTATATTGGGACCGTTATTATTTAATGTGTTCATCAATGATATTTTTTTAGTTGTTAAACATGGATCTCTTTATAATTATGCTGACGATAATACTTTATCTTTTTGCAGTCCTGATTATGATAATTTGATTACTGCCTTGCAAACAGATTTTATTCAACTTAGAGAGTGGTTTATGGTTAATAAAATGCAGAGAAATTTCAAGTTCTAGCAGTTGGAAACAAAACTTATGAAAAAAAAATCCATGTATTAATATTCAAGGTTCAAGTACCTCTTGTTAGTCAATTGTTAAATTGTTGGGTATAGAAATTGATTATCAATTAAACTTTGATGTACATATAGCCAATATTTGTAGGAAGGCATCACAGCAACTGAATATTCTAAAACGTGTGGTACCTTATCTGGACAGACTCAGCAATCTTACTGTCTTTCATACTTTCATTCTTAGTCATTTTAATTTTTGCCCTTTGGCATAGCATTTTTGCACACAGAGAAATTCTTAATTTTTTTTTGGAAAAAGTGCAGGAACGAGCACTCCGTTTTGTGTATGAGGATTGTTTGAGCTCATACGAACAATTAATATAAATCGCTAAGATGCCTTCCCTACAGATAATGCGTCAGCGAACAATGGCATCAGAAACATTTAAAATAATTAATAAACTTACTCCAGTATGTTTACAAAATCTAAATATTCCTTCAGGTATAGCAACATTGTGGATATTCCGCAGGTAAAAACGACAACATATGGTAAGAAGAGCTTTCGCTATGCAGCTGCTGCAATGTGGAACAGCCTCCCGGGACCATTTCAGGACTGAGAGCAGTTTTTCCCAGTTTAAGAGTCTCGTACAGTCATGGAATGGGACAAATTGTCGCTGTTCTGCTTGTGCACAGATAAGCCAAAATTGCTTCATTTTTAATTTTTATGTTTGTCTTCATGCTTTTATCTGCTTATTCCTACTATGTTTTCAATTTTTTGTTGCTTTATGCATGTAGCTTATACCTAGTGCTTCGCTTATCTGTGCTTTATAGCTCTTATTTATTTTAGTTCTGCTTGCCATTTATGTTTGCATGTCATATGTGTTTTAATATTACGTGTTTGATTATATTCGGTAAAAAGCTCATTAGAGCTTATGTTTGTATTATGTATGTACCGAATCAAAATACAGTTTTCGTATTCGTATATTGGTGTTACAAAATAACCTGGCCGGCCTGTTTGAACTTCAAACTCTTACCGTGGACGAATCTACTATTTATATGTAACACCAGGTTCTCGTACAAATAACAACAATGTAAACCATTTTACCTGTCCACCCTAAATTAAAAATGCAGGTTCCAATTGAACTTCGACCGATAGCCACGCCTGGCCAACTTAGCCTGAATCAACAATACTACTGGGCGGATTATACCATCGGGAACTAATAATCTACCATCAGAGGTATCGCCACAGCGATGAAACTAAAAACGTAGTGTATATGTAATATAGTGCGCATGACGCGTTTCTGGAAAACCCTTCATCAGGCTAGGTATTCACTCAGTCCAAAGTTTGGAAAACCAAATAATTTAAGTCGTTAGGGCAAGTAAATTAAAGAGTATAATCATGATAGCTAAAATCGTCTATTACAGAGAAATATTCAAGCAGAGACAGCTAGGACCTGAACATAAACCAAACAAAACAATTATTCGTTTATACCAGAGTATACACACATATCTGCTGGAAAACTTCAGTACACAACTATTCGCCTAGAACTTGTTTTGTTATCCTTAATTGGTATTTCTTGCAACGGAGGAAAAACAACAAAATGATATACTGAAATGGTCGATTTATATGCAAAAGGACCAACTATTGCATACAAATCGATTTCTATTTTTAACATATAATTATACAGAATCTGAATAAGAGGTCCTCAAGGGGAATACTTTTCATGTAAACACACTTAGAAATCAGGACAATCATGCTCCATGCTTAATATTTTACTCTTTACGAAAAGTTTGAAGATACCAAAGGGGCAAACAGAAGCCGTAATTAATACAATGGCCAAAAGAAAAAGTATAAAAATGGATCAATAATGGTCTACAAAACATTATATACATAGAAAACTAAATATCGAGATATCGAGTAATACGAACCCAACTAAAAACCGGGGGGGAGGGGGGTGAAATCAAGTGTTCCAGCCAGAAGGGTATACATACCATACGTCAGAGATGTAGTATAATTGTATCTTTCTTGGTTAAAAGAAATATTAAAGTAATATAATGGTCTGCCATATTTCAATAGTTTACAAACAATGCTATAGTGGTTAGGGTTAGAGTTATGATATTTAACGCCACTTTCAACAATATTTCAGCTATATCGTGGGGGTCAGTTTTATTGGCGGAGGAAACTGGAGTACCAGGGGAAATCCACCGAACTGCCGCAAGCCGGCACTGACAAACTTGATCACATTATTATGTTTGGAATACACCTCGCTATTAGCTGGATTCGAACTTTAAATAGTGGTGATGGTCACTTATTATATAGGTAGTTAAAAATCCAACTACCATACGATCACGATAACGACGTCCCTAAACAATGTTATTATAATGTACAAAAAAAGATATAAATACAAAGTTACTTTTCTTTAAACACAATATTCAAACAGAAATGTACAAGTAAACAAGTACCTAACTAGTTTTAAGTAGCGCTTTGCAGCACTTGCGTATGAATTCATCATGTAGGTCTGGAGTAAATACAAATGTATTATGCAGGCTATTAGACCAGCTATTCTGTCTATAGCTAACATTATTTTACGAATTGTCCCTAATAATAGATATATAAAAATGCTATTCTGGGCTCAAGTACTGCTCAAGCATTTTACAAGCCCTTCCCGGTCCTTTCCTTATTGATGATTTAACAATTGGTTTGTAGCGATCTGGAGTAACACGACATTGTAGAGCGGGAACTGTTTACCCTTCCTGTTGCTCGACCCTTTATTTTTCCGTGTAGTGTTTTGTAGATCTTTTTTTTTTCTTTTTCTTTTGGCCATTGATTAGACGTCAGAACACGGGTAGCAATTTTGACCGCAGAAGATATTATTGTGTCGCTCATGATATTCAGATGAAATATACAATAAAATCCCTATATTATTTACAAAACTATCAGAAATTATTTTTCATCGGTAGATCTTGTTTGTTAGACAGTGAAGGCTTGCCGGTCGAATAATTCGACTACTGTTGCTGTTTGTAGAACATATATGGGATTATTATTTCCAAGAAATTCATAACATTATGAGTTTCTGCTTTTGGGGAAAATATATGCATATGGAACGGTAGCTATTGTGCAAAATAAAATTACTTTTCAATCAGGCCTAAAACTGGATTATTCGAGCTTTCTGGATAGTTTATTGAATCTAACAGATTTTTAGAATCTATGTTTGTGCTGCGAATCTAATGTATAATATTTTTTTTAATCGTCGGAAATAATTCAGTCTCTAACCGTCATTTGTGTTTGGCTTTTATATACTTAAACCGGAAGCATTTTTAAGATCTTCGATTTCTTTCTCATTAGCCATGTTGATGCATTATTATTGCCGGTAATTGTAATTATTGTGCCTTTATCGGACTATATTGTTCTACCCTTTCATATTTCCGATTGAAATGTTGAAGAGAAGTGGAAAAATGCATTGAGATCTGTTGAAGAAATACGTTTTTGCCCGCCGACATGTCATTGGTGACTGGCTGGTGGGCGTATCACATACTACTTCATTTCATAGAAACTACTCTATAACCATATAAATCACAAGCAAATCTGTTCATAGGCTTAAAATACTGTATTTCAATATTGTATTTCGGAAAATGACCACATTATTTGTACAGAATGTGATTAAAACCCACCATTTTAGCAGGGGGTGGGGGGTGTATAGGGGAGTTTAACAGATACTCGATAATAATAATAATAATAATAAGCTTTATTTATAGTCGGGTTTACATATAATAGTACAAACACAAGCTCTTTACAAGCTTTTTGCCGACATTGATAAAAAAAATACAAACACAATACGATAGCACATGGAAATCATACACATGAACACACATACATACATGTACATGCAAAGCATACACACACATATATACATTCATACATACATATATAAAAGGGTATCGGGTCCGTTCGCCCTGGGTCCATTCGTCCTACAAGTGGGTCCGTTCGCCCTGATTATTAAAACGTATTTTAATGAACATAATGGATATTTTAATTTAAAATATAGAAGTAATGATATGAAAAAATATGGAAACTAATTAAAGTTATTTTCAAACATATATATTGTTTGAAATACTTAATTGAAATTTATAGATAGATAGATTTAATAGATAAAATTAATGTCACTTTCGTTAAAATACAGTATATAACAAATTTGACGACAAAAAGCAAACATTTTCTTTAAATCATAAGAAAATAAAGGAAATCTAACGGAAAATCATGCTAACATAAACAAATAATCTTTAATATTTCTGTTTATTCTGTTGCAAAAATTATTAAAACCCGTTTAGAAATTACTTCAAAATAATTTTTTTGAACAATGTGGTTATATGAAATATATAGCGTAAATTCGAGTGACGAATACCTACATCACACCGTACAACCGCATTGTATCATTTCGATCAACTGCAGAATGATACGATCAAAATTGTTTGTTTACATCAAGAGAAGTGAATCAGTGGGGGTAAGACATTCGATATTTAATGCCTTTTCTGTCTGAGTTATGAATGGATTTGTGGGTGAAAATGTTGATTATATGTTTGTTTATGAAAACTATTATTTGTTTTCTTATATCATTGACATTTCGGTGGACTTTGAACCACATTTTTACAAATAATCATGTCAAATTTTAACGCTATGAACTTTCATCTTTTATTTTACAAAACGTTGTACTTCCCAAGTTATTATTCAACATCAGTATTAAAGCATTATCTATTACCTTCATTCTGATGTATGAAACATTATCCCAATTTCAACTGTTTTTGTGTAATTCACTCTTATTCGACGGCATGTGTGACAAAAATGATACAATCGAGGTCCGATGCATTTCACTTAATGATACGATCAAAAGCAGCGTTATGCTACAATCAAAAGCTGTATTGTGATTCGATTAAGATGACAAAACTGCCATTTCCAAACGTTTATTTAAGTATTAAAAACTTTTAGTTGACAGAAACTTATTTTATGAGTTGTGGAAGTCAACAATTAATTCTTTGTGCATTAACTTAAATCTTTAAGATTCGGTTGAAGCTGACGTAGTAGATAACATGGGGTTGAAATGAATTGTATTGAATTCAGGCAAAACAAAAATATATATATAGCCGTGATGCCGATTAGCCCGATTTTGCACTGTAAAACTTGCTCTACCACACCATTTTCAATTGAAAATATCTGTACAAAGTCATGAATATAACGATTGTCCCAGAATTGTTTCGTTCATGAAAGTACCCATGGACTTTTTGCTTTGGTCTTGTTTAGAGTTTTGCTGTCACATTTATTAAGATGATGTATACACATCAGATAAGGTGACAAATGCTGGAAATGGTTTGATGTCAGAGATTAAATTTAAGAGGTCTCGTTTTTTCACGGACACTTGACCACTGGATCTCATTTACCTTTCTTAGCTCACCTGACCTGAAGGGTCATGTGAGGTATCGTCATCACTTGTCGTCCGTCCGTTAACCTTTCATATTTTAATCTTCTCCTCTGAAACAACTGGGCCAAATGGAACCAAAACTTGGCAGAAAACATCTATGTAAGGTCCTCTATAAAGTTTTTCATTTCGCCCTGTTCCGTCAAATATATGGCCGCCAAGGGCAATTCTTGTTTCTGATTGGCTAATTTTAATATATTAATGTTGTGAATAACACTTGACATGACTTTAATTTTCGGTTTCAATATTCCAGGAAAATGTCCTTACAACAAAAAGTACTTGAGTCTCTTGTTGATCCATCTATTATTTGTCCTTGGTTTCTGGGACCAGACATAATTCTAAGAAACTTTCCTCTGAAAAGTCTGTATCCTATTTGCCAGAACTTCTTTGTCTCGGATCTAAAATATCTCATTTTAGATGTAATGGGTTGATCAAACCACGTAACTAGGTCAAGAAACAATAAATAACATACATGTATATTGTCTAAAGGAAATTTATTGTCTGTTACAAGAGTGCACCACTTTTTGTCAATTTGCACCTGACCATGTTCTTTGAGTTTATTAATAACATCTGGAAGGATTGTCACTAAATATTGAATGAACGAATGAATGAATATGTTCGGACCTCCGACTGTGAGTACGGACCTCACATCTTAAAGAAAGACCTTTTAGTGACTTCTGAATGTTTTACTGTTGTAGTGTTTAGTGATTGTTGTATCCATAACATTTGTCGTATCTGTTCTTTTTCGTTTTGTTTGGGTGAAAGTAAAATCAAGGGTAGCCACGGTCAAAGCGACACCCAAAATTTAAAGTCAATTTTTAGGGACAAAGTCGAAGCAAGGAAAACGGAGACAAAAACAATGAGTAACACTGAGAAAGTGAAAAAAAAAACTAAAAGTAAATGAGCAACTCGACCAAATCTAGGAGCATGGACCAGGTGCACCGGTAGGGTTAGTGTCATATCCCTATATCCTATGTTGTATCCCTTACATATCCCATATCTTTTCTTTTCATTGAATGAATGTTAACATACACCGATATTACGTAACACCTCTTCATACCACTGCATACTTAAAGACATATGCCCTCTAACATGTAAACAAAAGTGAATAAAAAATATGCCAATTTTGTATTCTGATCGCCTTTATTTTACTGCAGTTGATCGTGTCATCACTGAAACAAAATCTGCCGTATCATGTATCGGACATTGATCGTATCATTTTTGTCACACATGCCGTCGAATAAGAGTGAATTACACAAAAACAGCTGAAATTGGTATAATGTTTCATACATCAGAATGAAGGTAATAGATAATGCTTTAATAATGATGTTGAGGAAGTACGACGTTTTGTAAAATAAATGATGAAAGTTCATAGCGTTAAAATTTGACATGATTATTTGTAAAAATGTGGTTCAAAGTCCACCGAAATGTCAATGATATACGAAAACAAATAATAGTTTTCATAAAGAAACATATAATCAATATTTTCACGCACAAATCCATTCATAACTCAGACAGAAAAGGCATTAAATATCGAATGTCTTACCCCCACTGATTCACTTCTCTTGATGTAAACAAACAATTTTGATCGTATCATTCTGCAGTTGATCGAAATGATACAATGCGGTTGTACGGTGTACATGTGTATGTCCATTGACTGTACACTTTAGCATGCCGCATATTTAAAATTTCTCAATTAATTATCTATAAGCAATCAAATATCACTTATTTTTCTATTATTTTTAATACCCTACATAATTATAAATATTAGGGCGAATGGACCCACTTTTAGGGCGAACGAACCCAGGGCGAACAGGTAATAGGGCGAACGGGAATTAGGGCGAACGGACCCGGATTCATATAAAAGCAAATACAAAACCAAATCACATAGAAAAGCAACATATTAAAATAGCACATAAAACATAAAATAAACAGCAAAGCAGACACAAGCAAGGAGCAGCACAAAAGTCACAAAGCACATAAATGAACTAGCAAAGCACACATAAAACATAAGCAAAAAAGCATATATTTAGCATAAAATTAGGATGCACATGCTGAACANATGAGCTGCCGTACCATGAATTAATCAAATTCTTAAATTGTAAAAAGATGTTTCTTTCCTAAAATGGTCTGGCAGCTCATTCCATGTTTTAGCTGCGAAATATTTGAAAGAGTTCAAACCATACCTTGTAGTCCTGACCCTTGGTAAATTGGCTGTGTTTTTATACCTAAAAGAATAATTATTTTGTTTAATTTCAATTAAATCATGGAGATAGACTGGACTCTGTTTATTAATAATTTTGAATGTTTCTAAAGCTATGTATCTAATTCTTCGAATTTTCAGGGACGGTAATTTAGATTTAGTTAGTAATGCCTCATAGGAACTTTTGTGGTCATCATAAATAAATTTTAATGCTCTTTCTTGAATTTTTTCCATTTTTTGGGTATTTTGCTCATTGCAGAAATGCCAAGTAGCTGGGCAATAGTTAAAGTTTGATAGAATAAATGAATGGTAGATTGTAAGCCTGCCCAATTTATTTAAATATTTACCCACGCGTTTTAGTACATTTAATTGTTTAGATGCTTTTTTGCAGATGTTAGCTACATGTACATGTATATGTGTATTAAAGTTTAGTTGGTAGTCAATTGTGACTCCTAGACACTGTAGATATGATGGACAAGTTTGATTAACTCCCTTTCTTACAGATGTAGACAAGACATAAATGATTTATATTCATTATTCTGTGCAAATTCATGAATAGCCTATTGTATTTAGAAATAGTATAAATGTTGGTCCATTTCTTAATAAATAAGAATAAATTATTGTCCACTAGTGACTAGGGTGCAAAAATCTAAATAACCAACATTGGGTTTCGAGAGATGACTATTGTTGAAATGTATGACTAGTATGCTGTCACAATAACAGTTTAGTAGATCAATAATTGTACACATAATTGATTTAAATGTAAAGATAATTCATTGTTAAATAAGATTATTCATTTTCTTTATACAATGTATATATAGTTTTAATTTAAGTTCAAGATTAATTTATGAAAAATTTACATTATTAGCTTCAATTAGTATTGGTAGTAAAAGTTTATACCTTTATTTATTTTCTACAGATAACATAACATAACACAGAGATGATTGGGGGTCTATTTATATACAATCACAAAGGTGAAGTCCTTATCTCCAGAGTATACAGGGATGATATTGGGTGAGTTAAATGATAGTAACAATTTCCATGTAATCAAGTTTAATTAGCATAATTTATACAATCTTGTCTCAGTTTTAATTACTTTTGTGTACGTTTACCATTTTAAATTCTTGACCGCATCAGTGGTGTAACGATTAGCGTGCTTGTCTGGAGTGCGGTAGATCGTGTGTTCGAGTCTCGATCAGGGTCAAACCAAAGAAAAGAAAAATGCATTTGCCGCTTCTTCACTGAAGCACGCAGCACTAATGAGTAAGAGCAAAGATTGGTTGTCATGGAAACAAAATAACGCATCTGAGTGAAGCAACATGTCTTCCTGTTGTTCAGTAAGCCATCAATATATAAATTACTCATTTGGCATGAAACAATTGTCATTCATTCATTATTAACAACTTACAAGTCATGTTTGTACATTCCAAATTATTTAGTTCACATGATAGAAAAATATAAAATGGATTATTTTAAAAATCAATAAATAAAATTTGTCTGAACCATATACTATATACTATAGACCAGAATCATGGGTCAATCTAAATTTTATCTCAGTGTTGAAAATCTTTATAAATTTAACATATTAACATACATGTATAACAGCCAGGCATATTTCCCGTATACTTGGATTTTTTCCCCGGCTACTTCGTTTTCAAAAGTGAAAATGTCAAAGTAAAATATGCTTTTATTTTGCATACTGGTATTGCAGGGTTCCCCTATGCCTTCTACTATAGGATTATCACCTCCTACTTGAAAATTAGTGGAATGCCCTGTATCTAATGTGAACTGTATATTCCAAACAAAATCATTGATTCTAAGATGTTTCACTTTAGATAGCTTTCACTGTACAGTACAACATAGTTATTCAAGTACTCGCCAGGTAAGAATATAATTGTAAATATTTTGTTTATATTTTTAGACGTAATGCAGTAGATGCATTCAGGGTCAATGTTATCCATGCCAGACAACAGGTTCGTTCACCCGTGACAAACATTGCTAGAACCAGTTTTTTCCACATTAAGAGGTCAAACATTTGGTTAGCAGCAGTAACAAAACAAAATGTCAATGCATCAATGGTGTTCGAGTTCCTTCTTAAAATGGTGGAAGTCATGCAGTCATATTTTGGGAAAATTACGGAAGAAAATATAAAAAACAACTTTGTACTAATTTATGAAATATTAGATGGTAAGTTTATACTTAGCTTTTCTGCATGTATGGCCTTCAGTACTGAACAAAGCATTTGTGTTCATACGGATCAATATATATAGAATAACGGCAGTTGTGAAGGTTGAGACAGACATTATCACTAGTACAAATGTACAAATGTATATATAGTCTAATATAACAAGCTGTCATAAAAGTGATAATGTACATTGTATATCAAGACTTTCATAACTGATGTTATTGTTTTTATTGGTGATGTCATAATGTATTTGACATCACACTGACCGATGTTTTTCGGTAACAGACTTAGTCAATTGATACTGACAATATCGTCCAGCTAGATCAAAGGAAAAATGTATAAACTACCGATAAAATGCAGCATGATTGACTCACACCAGACCCTGATAGGTCACAGATCAAATGATCAATATTTCATGTACCTACAAACTTACTATTGAAATAAGACTATTTGAGTAATTACATGTATAGCCAGTAAATACATTTACCCCGAAGTAGGTGTTTATCACTGATGATCAATCATTGGTCGATGCTGGTATCACTATCATCGATCTTGAAAATGTGACTGATTATTACTGTATATACATGTAGCAAGTCAAAGTTGAAAATGTTTTATTTTATTTTTGATTTCTAACTATTACAAGTTAGAAATTGTCATTTCCTGTAAAACAAAGGGACATGAATAAGTTTGAACATATTCTTACCTCGACCGTTTTTTTTCTTCAGAAATCTTGGATTTTGGTTACCCGCAGAATACAGATGTAGGAATATTGAAGACTTTTATTACTCAACAAGGTGTTAAATCACAAAGTAAAGAAGAAACTAGTCAGATTACATCTCAAGTGACTGGACAAATCGGCTGGAGACGAGAAGGCATCAAATATCGTAGGAATGAACTTTTCCTGGATGTTCTGGAGTCTGTTAACTTACTAATGTCTCCTCAAGGTAAATATAAGATTCATATATCTTTAGCTTATAGGATGAAATTTTGATGAGTCCTCGACAGATGTGACACGAGTCCAGTACTCACCTAGATGAGTGGCGAGTATCGCTGACATTATTTTTTTGTATTATATAGAATGATTTCTAGACTTGCTACAAGTCCTTTCCTTTCTTTTAATTTTTCTGTATTTTGTCTACTTAATAAAACTGCTATTATAGAGACAACACCTGATTACTGATAGCTACAAGTCCCTTCCTTTCTCCCCAGCAGTCAATGTAATATCTTATCAGTAAAACAACTGTTGTGTTACATAGACAAAATTAAATGGATATACAGGTACAGAGAGGGACTTGTAGCAAGTCTAAATGATTTCTTGATTTTTGATTTTTAGATCATTTAAATCATATCTTTTAGTATGTATTGAAGGGGTCTTGTTAGTTAGTGGTTAAAGTCATTGACTTCTTACCATAAGTGGCTTAACACCACTGACATGGGTTTGAGCCATGATACCGATCTCCATCATTAAGGTTTCATCAACATAAAATAACCTCTAACCTTCTCTCACTGAACACCAAAAAGGGACCACGACATATGACATTGGAAATCCATGTTCTGGCTCGGGACAGGCACGAAAATGTACAATATGCTCATAATCAAAAGATTGGAAGGCCAAATAATTTAAAAGTCTTCCGAGCAAGTAAACCAGAGAGCATAAACAGGATAGCCAAAATCTTCAAAGGTCACCTATTGATGATGAAGATGAACCCTAGTTTTATAATTATTAATAATTGCATATTTTAGAAACTGTAAATTTCAATAATAGATATATATCTAATAAATTAACACATGTAAACATGCACACACAAAAAAAGGTTTTGTATTGGGTTGGTTTTTTTTTAATTTTTGGTGTTTAATGCCACTTTCAGCAATATTTCAGCTATATCATGGCGACCAGTTTTAGTGGTGGAAGAAGCTGGAGTATCCGGAGAGAACCACCGAGCATGGGCAAGCAACTAATAAACTTTATCACTTGTGGCTGTGAGTCGTTGTATTGGATGTTCTTTATTTCTGAAAAAAGATGTTTCACATATACTGTGATGGAGTAGCAAGGCACATGCAAACTGCACAAAAATTTTAACTGACCATAGAAATCATAGCATTTGTATATGATATTTCAATCAGAAGAGTCGCTCAATATGTACAGTGAAACCTGTCTAAATCGAAACCCTTAATAGGCCGGAATCATGTATAAATCTGACCCTCAATAAATTGGAATCATGTGTAAATCTGAACCCTGAATAAACTAGAATCCTGTATAAACCAAACCCATAATAAACTGGCATCCTGTAGAAACCGAACCTGACTAAATTGGAATCATGTATAAATCTGACCCTCAATAAACTGGAATCATGTATAAATCCGACTCTAAGTAAACCGGAATCCTGTATAAACCAAATTTTAAATGAAGTCCAGATGTAGGAACTCTTAATTTAAGCTGTATAAACCAAACACCTGTCTAATCTGAACACAAAAGTTGATCCCAGGGAGATTCAGTTTAGACAGGTTTCACTGGTTATGGAACGAGAGGAAGGAAACAAATTATTTTAATGTGTTATATATTTGACCATTTATCTAGTATAATTATTTTAACATTTTTAGGACAAGTTTTAAGTGCTCATGTGGCTGGTAAGATTGTCATGAAGAGCTATCTGAGTGGTATGCCTGAGTGTAAATTTGGCATCAATGACAAAGTATTAGTGGAGAGTAAAGGAAAGAATATAGATGAACCAGGCAGGCCATCAGGGTAAGTGATGCGGAAGAATAAAGGAAAGAACATACATTATAAATCCTGTTAAAATATCTTAAGAGGAGAGACAGCATGAAAATCTCGGATCCTTATTTTTTTTCACCAATGTTTGGGATAGATTGTCCTTCCTGCTCACTTACATCATTTGGGTTAGTGACTAATTGTTGTTTAGCACCAAATGAGCAATTTTTCAGCTGTATCACTAAATGATAATAATATCCACTTTGTACTAGACCAGCAAGCTTAGTTGGATTTTTATTATTATTGTGCAAGCAGGTAGACATGTCGCTCCAATTGGACACATTTTTCTCACCCCTTGGATAAAGTAGTCCATTAATTTAGGCGAAAAAGATTTTTCTATCTTACCCCGACTCCAGGGTAAGACAAGCTACACACCGTTTTTCCCGCAAAATTGTTTTCCATTGTTGAATTAAATTGTCGATTTATAGTGTCTTGGCAGTATTTTAAATGCATTTCACAATAAAATACAATGTATTTTATAAATATATTATATAACTGCTACTACAACAGCGATAAATGCCTGTAAAAAAGTTGTTTGACGTTGGTCAAAAAGGAGGTATTTTTTTTTTTATTTACACGTTAGTTACCGAACAAGGGAGAGCACTCTATATTTTCTCAACGTAAACAAATATTGACACGATAGAAAGAGATGAGAAAAAGGGGCAAACATCGTAAAAGGTGTAAGATTTTGTTATTGTAGAATCTATCCCAAGTGTCACTTTATTATTTTGAACCTCTTTAAAGCTGTAAAATGAAAATCTTGTTTTACTTTTATTACGTGGCATTTTGGGCCCGTGATACGGTTCGCAAATTAATGTGCCAAAACTACACAAAACTACACAAAAAGTAAACAAACATTGACACAGTAGAAAGGGGTGAGAAAAAGAGTCAAACACCGTAAAAGGTGCAAGATAGTAAAATTTGTGACCCTCGGGTAAGATTTAAATTGTATCCGATTTAAATCTTACCCTCGGGTGTCACAGATTTTACTATCTTACACCTCTCCCGGTGTTAGACCCCATACATCTGAGCCAACCAGTCTTTGTTCTTTATCATTAATGTTGCATACATAACATAGAAGCAACAAATACCAATTTTATAGTCTTTGATTTGACTCTTGTTTAAAAATATTAATTCAAGTTTTGCTTCATAATTACAAGGTAAAAAAGAAAATGTAAAGTTGTGTTTTCCCCAGAAATTCATTAAGGCATGGTATTTGTAGAATCAGAGGGCATATACAGGGCTTTCATTATCTTTTGAAAGCAGTGGTACCTTGCAAGGTATGGGAGATGCAAATGTACCTTTTGATCAGATTCTGTGAAAATCTTGAATTTTGGGCTGTATCTTGTAGAAGTATAGGGGGTAAGTTATGGGAGTTACATTTATAAAAATCTTGATATTTTGGATGGTATCTTGTAGAAGTATATGAGGGAGGGGTGGGAGGTTTAAAAGCACAGGCCTGCATGTACATTTTGTATATGTTCTTAATTAGCTTTTTATTATAATTTCAGTACCAACACCAGTGGTAAGAGCTCCATTGCTATTGACGATTGTCAGTTTCATCAGTGTGTTAAATTAAGTAAATTTGAGACTGAACATAGTATTAGCTTTATACCACCAGATGGCGAGTTTGAACTAATGAGGTAATTATTATATATAGTCTGGCATGTACCTACAAAATTTCTTTATCAGAAATTCTTATCTTTGAAATTCAGTAAATTTATAATTGTTGGAAATTGACAAATGTAAGTAACAGACTTTTTTTTCTTTGATTAAACAAATATCTGGTATGATTTTTTTCAGTTATTTAAATGATTTCAACTATTCTCCTCTTGGAAAAAATACTGAAAGTTTCAGGACATGGTCTGAACTGGTCAAAAATGAAGGTTTAGAAAGGAGATGTAACAGGTTTTAGCTATTGTCATTGATTTTCAGTTATTTTATTTGCTAACCAGAAATTAGAAAAATGTGTAACTAATTGTTACGGACCAGTACTGACAATCCAAACAGACTGATCATAAATAAACGGTTAAATTTCTGAGCTGTCATTTTTCCTTTGTCCCCAAGGTTACCGTTGAATGCAAGTTTGACTATACTACATTTCAATATTTACTCTAGTGAAATACAAAAAGGAATATATTTCAATGTGTTGTGATATTTTGATATGTACCATTTTAATGTTTTGTTTGATAAAAAAAAAGACATTTTTACACATATATGACAGAATGTTCATTTTATTACACCCATCCATATACAGTGGAACCTTTCTAATCCGACACACCAAGGGACCAGGTAAATGTCGGATTGTGCAGGATGTCGGAATACTCAGGTTTTATTAGCTCACCTGACCCAAAGGGTCATGTGAGCTATTGCCATCACTTGGCGTCCGTCGTCCGTCGTTAGCTTTTCACATTTCAATCTTCTCCTCAGAAACCACTGAGCCAAATGGAACCAAACTTGGCAGGAATGTGCATCAGGAGGTCCTCTATTAAAATTATGTTTTTTGTTTCGATCAGGAATTCAACATGGCGGCCAGGGCCAATAATGTGTTTTGATTGGCTCAATTTTCAAAGATCTTCTTGTCAGAAACTACACAGCCAATGGAATTGTTTTATGGTGTGAAGGATCCTTAGGTGGTCCTCTACCAAATTATGTTTTTGGTGCATATCCAAAATCCAAGATGGCCACCACAGCAGGATGAAGTTTAACATTGGACCCTATGGTAAATACCTTCAAAGATCTTCTTCTCAGAAGCCACTATGTCAGTAAAAATGATCTCTTGCAGAAATGTTCCTTGGATGGTCCTCTACCAAAATTATGTTTTTGGTGCTGATCTGAAGTCCAAAATGGCCGTCACTGGGGGACAAAGTTTAACATTTGACCCTATGGGAAATACCTTCAAAGATCTTCTAAATCTGTTTTCTGTGGAAAGAAAGATAACTCCAATTTAATCTGTGGAAAGAGATAACTCTATTTAAATATTGACATAATTTACTTTAGTATAATACAGTTAAAATGAATCTGTATTAAACAAATGTGATCAGATACCCACCATAAACTGTATATATGTATGATCAGGGTGACTAGGCAAATTAAATGCCTTATAGCTCAGGCCCCCGGGGGAGGGGGGTCATACCCCACCCCCTACCTGAAGTGAACTTTTTAATGGTTGAGATCCCCACCCCTAAACCATATATATTTATGATCAGGGTGACTAGGCAAATTAAATGCCTTATAGTTCAGGCCTGGGGGTCATACCCCACCCCCTACCTGAAGTTAACTTTTTAATGGTTGAGATCCCCACCCAACATGGCTGCCAGGGCCAATAATGTGTTCTGATTGGTTGAAACTTTGAAAATCTTCTTGTCAGAAACTACTCAGCCGATGGAATTGTAACATTATAGAAATGAGGACTGGATGGTCCTCTACTAAATTTGTTATTTTTGTGCCGATCGCATATCCAAGATGGCCACCATGACTCGACTTATGGACTCTATGGGAATTTCTTATTTTCATCTTTTTTTCTGAAACCACAAAAGAGATTTGAACCAATCTTGGCAGAAATGTTCAATAGATGGTCATATACTAGATTTTTGTTTTTGGCACTGATCGGAAATCCAACATGGCTGCCAATGTGTTCTGATTGGTCGAAATTTTAAAAATCTTATTGTTAGAAACCACTAAGCCAATTGAATTGTGACTTTACAGGAATGATCATTGGGTGATCCTGTACTAAATTTATGAATCGTTTGATGATCGGAAATTCAAGATGGCCACCATGACTCGACTTAGTTTTAACATAGGACATATGGAAAAAATGTTTAAAAGTCTTTTCCTCTGAAACCAGCAAGTCAATTTAAAGCAAACATGGCATGAATGGTCCTTAGGTGGTCAACTTTCAAAATTATGTCCTGTGAGCCCGACCTCCATCCAAGAATGCCACAGTCAGCAGACATAGTTTTAACATAGGACCCTATGGGAAAATTGTTTAAAAGTCTTCCCTCTGAAACCAGTCAGCCAATTTAAAGCAAATATGGCATGGATGGTCCTTGGGTAGTATACTTTTAAAATTGTGTCCGGTGACTACTACCTCCATCCAAGATGGCAGCCATGAGCAGACATAGTTTTAACATAGAACCCTATGGGATTTGAATAGTAACTTAGATGTATTCGGTATGCAGACATTCTTAAGAGGACTTAGTTATGTCAGGTGAGCGATACAGGCTCATGTGAGCCTCTAGTTTTAGATAACAGAAATACTTTGGGGCCATAATTCTTTGTTGGATGTCACAGGACGTCGGAAAACTCAGGTGTAATATGATTAGGCTGAGTATATACAATACCAGTATTTTAATATTTTACTTTTGTTAGTAATGTTTTCTGTCTTACAATTGTATAGACTTTTTTTTCAATGTTTTTGATGATCACAAAAATTGGAAAAATTATGATTTTCTTGATCTCTATTGTAAATTTTTTGTATAATAATTTTAGGTATCGTACAACAAAGGACATCAGTTTACCATTCCGTGTTATCCCACTTGTCCGAGAAGTGGGTCGTTCTAAGATGGAGGTGAAAGTCGTTGTCAAGTCAAACTTTAAACCATCACTGCTGGCACAGAAAGTCGAGGTAAGTAGATTAAGCATATTTATAGCTATTGAACTTAAGTTATTATGTTTATACCAATAAAACTAGCTCACAAATTGTGAACTTTAAGTTCTGTTTATGCCAACAAAACTAGCTGATTAATATAGGATGCAAAGTTATGTTTTTAATTATTAATCTTTTCTGGGGGGGGGGGGGGTTTGTTTTTCATTTTGTTTGTTAACAATTCAATACAATACTTTATTCAATCGAGACACACAGATACACTATTGATCTTCTTATAAATTTTCCTACAGGAAACATGTAAAAATCAAAAGTAGCTCTGATAATGTTGTAATACTCTAAATAAATTTTACTCCATTTCAGTACATTTGTGTTTACATAATTTTCATATACAGTGAAACCTGTTTAAACTGAACCCTGAATAAACCAGAATCCTGTTTAAGTCAAACTAGAAATAAAGTCAAAATGTAGAAATTTCTTGTTAATTTACCCTGTATAAACTGTACACTTGTCTATTGCAAAGACAAAAGTTAGTCCCTGTAAATTTTGGTTTAGATAGGTCTAATAATAATAATTTGTAATACTTTAAGGTACGCATTCCAACCCCACTAAATACCAGTGGTGTCCAAGTTATATGTATGAAAGGTAAAGCCAAGTACAAAGCCAGTGAAAATGCTATTGTTTGGAAGTAAGTATAGAGTATATTAGAAGTCTTTATTCTCTGATACAATGAAGCATTTTACATTTTTGTTTGTACATGTATTTTTTTTTTTTAAATACAGGAATTTTCAGTTATATAATACATTTAAAATAGTAACGTTCTCATAAGCTGCAGATTTGTGGCTTTAATGGGTTTTTTTTATTTGGTAACCTAAGTAGTTTGTGCTTTTAAAATTTTGCAAAATAGCAACCTGAACTTGAGTCACACATTTGAGTCTTGTTTGAAAATTTCGTTGGATATTTTTCTACCATCGTCCATGTTTAATTACCTTTACATATTTATATTTAACACTGCCTTTATATGCATAAAATGATAAATCAGAATAGACATTGTGGATTAAACTCCTAATTTTTAAGGAGGAGAGGTGCAGGGGGTTACCCCATTGATCATTTTTACCACTTTGGCATTCACATCATTCCTCATATTGTTTCAAAAGTACTTTCTACTCTGACATCTATTGAAACCTAGAAGGAAAGCAACCTCTTGAGGTGTGACAAATTGATGTTCACCTCATACGAAGGCAATTATTGTTTCATTTGACCAAAACTGCTCTTGGAATGGAATGTTTAAAACTTATCATTAATTACATTTGAATTTCACTGTCTGGTTCCTTCAAAAGCAATTTAAATTCCATAATTCTCTCCTGTTTACTCATGATTTTGAATGTTTTGTTTTATAGATGTCAGCAAAATAATTTCTGGTATTAAAATTTACAAATATTGAACCAGAGTTTAAAAATCCCCTCATTTTTCTGATTGTCAGGTATTGTCTCCCTTTACAATATAATAGTTTTGTTGGGGTCGTCCACTGCATTGTATCACTCTTGACCATATTGTCCATAAAACATCCAAATTGTCTCAGTTCTTTTTCATAGTAAAAAATCATGGTAGCTGGATTTATAACTACCTATGTATTCAGTACCTATCACCACTAATGTTGGGAGTTTGAATTTCACTCGGGCGATAAGTACTCGATATAACATTATGTGATAAAGTTTGTCAGTGACTTGCGGCAGGTCAATGGTTTTCTTCTGGTACTCCGGTTCTCAATCAGTAAAACTGACCAACACGATATAACTGAAATATTGTTGAAAGTGGCATTAAACACCATAACCCCCAAGTAAAGATGTATAACAACATCCCTTAATAGAATTTTATTTTTTCTATTTTTAGAATCAAGAGAATGGGTGGAATGAAAGAATGTCAATTGAGTGCAGAGATAGAACTATTAAACACCAATGAAAAGAAGAAATGGACAAGACCTCCTATTTCTATGAACTTTGAGGTAAGTCAAACTTTGTTTTATCTGTAGATGATCTTTATATTGCAATTAACAAATTATGAACTGCATCGATGGTGTAATGGTTAGTGTCCTCGCCTCAGGTGCGGTAGATCATGGGTTTGAGCTGCGATCGGGTCAAACCAAAGACTATGAAATGGTATTTATTGCTACTCCACTAAACACACAGCATTAAGGCAAAAGAGCAAAGACTGGTTGGCTCAGAATCAGGATAATGTGCACGAGTGGAGCGACTTGTGTAACCGCAGACTGTTTTTTCAATGAGGTAGCACTATAAAAATCCTACTAAGTGTGTTGTTCTAGTATAAAGTGGACCTCGTTATCATCTCATTGAAAACTGGCATGTTCTCATCATGATATAGTTGAAAAATTGCTGAATTGGCATTAAACAACAATCACTCACTCACAAAGAAGAAATGAAATAGATTTCATGTGGGATTCAAATTGAAAAATTTACATTCATCATTAAAATTTTGATATTCACAATATTTTATTTCTTACAGGTCCCATTTGCACCATCAGGATTCAAAGTTCGTTATTTGAAAGTATTTGAGCCCAAATTGAATTACAGTGATCATGATGTTATAAAGTGGGTTAGATACATCGGTAGAAGTGGACTGTATGAAACACGATGCTGACCATGGACAAGGAATTAAGTACGGACGGATAAATGAGATTAGATATTTGAACGAAAAAAACTATGGAGTCGGATCAATTGTAGATTTGATGTCATCTAAAAATTCGTAAATCGTATTGGTGGAGACATATATACATACGTATATATATATATATATAAGCTAACCGTGTAGAATATCAGTAAAAAATTTGTTGTCAAAATTTTTAAAGTTTCATTATCTAGATTGTTGCACAAATCTCAATTAAAATTAAGTCTCAATTAAAACCTAAGTTTGAATTAATTTCATGTACATTTCACGTCCAATAAAACTGACTGCCACGATATAACTGAAATATTGTTGAAAGTGGCTTTAAACACCATAAGCCAACCAACCAAACCAACATTTCATGTAATTATAAGTGAAAATTAAGTTTTAATTTACACTTATTTTTAATTAAGGTTTATACAACCAGTCCAGAATTATATTAGAATTTTTGTTGATACCAAGAGAAAAAATGAAGTAATGCATGCATTATCCTTTCTATACTCCTGTCTTATAAAGGTTGTATGTAGTAAATAAAATAAATCAATGGAGATGTATATGATGGGCATAATAGACAATTTTAAACTTCTTCTTTACTCACTAGGGGTGTAACAATGCGCTGGTGCACCGATGCATCACAATATTTTCTTTTGCAATCCACAAATCGCTACATGCCCCTTGAAACAATTAATGAGAAATGCATTTTCATTAGTTTTAAGTATCGTGATATGTATCGGATCATGACCCCAAGTATCCTGATATGGATCAAATCGTGAGAAAGTGGTATTGGTACTCCCCTGTTACTCACTCTTATGTAAGTTATGGAGGTATTGTTTGAAACTAATGTAACATAAACAAGTCTGTTGCTAGGATTTTTCAAAGGGGGTTTCGATAGGCTTACGATGTGAGATGGTAGTGCAACCGAGGGTCAACATACAGACTTTAATTAAGGATAGTTCAACCAAAATCCTGATATTGATAGTAATACATGTAGTTCAACCAAGATCTTGACTTTGAAATCTCCACCCCCCCCCCCCCTCTCCTGTGCAAAGGGGTGTGATTAATATATGTTCAAGCTATATAGATAGTCGCTAAATGTATAAAATCCACAATGTCAAAGCTTAATATAGAAAAAAAGAAGAAAAACATAGCTTTACGGTTTTTGCAGATTGTCTACAGTAAACGACCTTACATTAACCACATCTTTAGAAATATCTGTCCGATCACATCCGACATCTTGGTAAAAAGTTTCCCAGAACCTATCGTAGTATATAATTCGCACCCACATACCTGAAAGTCTTTTTAAGGGTAAATTTCTGTGGATAATACAAGAACGTTTAGGGTATTTCAAAATTGTATTTACTCCACATAATATAAGTAGTTTTTGCGTAATACATGTATGTGGGTTTTCATTTGTTTTGATAGTTTTTGTGATAGCAGTTTCTACTATGGATATTCTCATTTTTAATGCTAAGCCAAGCACATTTTGAGAGCTGTATGATAACCATAAAAAAAGATCAAACAAGCGTCTAATTTTATTCTGACTGTCAATATTTCAATGTTGATTCTTTGAGTAAATCATCAATTACACATTGTCGTGGAAACTCATTGCAGACACTTTTCATTAATCACTTTGGGTGTAAAACAAGAAATATTGGTAAACTATAGTAGACATTTCATATTATTACCAGTAAATAAAAATGAAATCTTGAATTATTCTTAGGAACATTACTCCTGAAAAACTTTAAGATTGCCATACTTAATAAAGTAGAGATGTATGATTAACATTTTGTGTATTCTGAAACATGTATTTGTGTCTAAAAGTAGATCAATGTCATTACTAAACAATAAAAATATTTCTTGAAATGAGTTTATTTTTGTACCTGTATGTATAGCATTATATGGACAACTGAGTTTACCGTTAAATTAAATGACAATTCATTTATGTTGTGGTAGTCCGTTTTATTGGTGGAGGAAAACAGAGTACCCGGAGAAAACCACCGACCTGTCTGAAGTCACAGACAAACTCTATCATATAAAGTTGCATCGAGTACACCTTACCATGAGTGGGATTCGAATTCACAATTTTAGTGGTGATAGGCACTGATTGCATAGGTAGTTGTTAATCCAACGATCGTACGATCACGACCATAACAGCTCCTGTATGTATAGTATTACAGTCAAACCTGTCTTTATGTGACCTTCCAAGGGAAAATTGAAATAGGGTCACATAACACAGGTGGTCTCTTAATACAGGTTTAAATTATATGAAATGTACTGTCAAGGGAAATTAAAATTGTTGTCGCACAATACAAGTTATTACTTAATAGAGGTGGTCACTAAAGAAGGTTTGACAGTATATGGACAATGGGGTTTAACATTACATTTATGAGAAGTTTAAATGATATTTCAATTGTATTGTGGTGGTCAGTTTGTTGGTAGAGGAATTCTGATTATTCAGAGAAAGCAACCAAGTCACAGATAAACTTTATCACATAAAGTTGCATCGAGTGCACCTAAACAAGTGTGGAAATCGAACCAACAGCTTAAATGGTGATATGCCTTGATTGCATACTAGGTAGATGTAATTCCAACAATCATATGATCGCAGCCACAACGGTTCCCTCAGGTGGATGGTAATTGGTTGTCCTGTCTTTGTCTGTATGTCATTTTTTTATGCTTCATACAGTTTCCTTCAAAAAAGGAAATCCAGGCAGTAAGATTGTAACACCGCTGACCTTGTTTTTAATTGTACATAGTCTCTCCCTTGCTCAAGCATGGTTGTTTTTAATTGTACATAGTCTCTCCCTTGCGCAAGCATGGTTGTTTTTAATTGTACATAGTCTCTCCCTTGCTCAAGCATGTTTGTTTTAAACTCCGTGTGAAGATGCTGTTGCTGCTACCCTGCACTTTAATGGAAGAAGAAGATGTTTCGTTACCACATCAGTGGTATAATGATCAGGTCAAACCAAGGACTATAAAATTGGTATTTGTTACTTCTCCGCTAAGCACACAGCATTAAGGAGTGTCCGAGTGGAGCGACATGTCTACCCGTGGACTATTGTTTTAGTGAGCTCGCACTATATAAATTCAACCAAGTATGTTGGTTCAGTACAAAGCGGGCCTCATCATCATCTCATTGAAAATTAACTTGTTCTCACCATGATATAGCTGAAAATGGCTGAGTTGGCATTAAACAACAACCACTCACTCATTCACTCTTCATTAAATATTGTAGCATGTGGTTAGCTCTTGATGTGTTGTAAAACTCTGTTGGTGATAAAATGTGGAGCACTATGATAGCCTGCTTTCATTTTCTGTTTTATTCATAATCTTACAGTCCTCATTTTTAGTACGTTTTACGTCTATCGTCTGTCTGTCTGTCCTTTGTTGTTAACTTTTTCAAATGTCTTACCAGTCACCACTAAATATTATGGAAATACAAAATAAAAAAAAATAATGTACTACATTTGGGTGATGTTCCTTAAATACTAGTAACCCTGTATTAAGATTTGTGTTTTGTTTCTTATTCGAAATCAAAGATGGCTGCCACTGCAGGACAAAATTACAACATAGTGAACGCAGGGCCGTCTAAACAGCAATATAGGCCACAGGTCAAAGCAGTGCGCTGGGACCCCTACCTACACAACCACTCAGGATTAAAATGGTAAATGTCGATAAAATTAAACATATATTTATTGTATTGGTACTTCCAACAAAATCAGTGTTTAAACCTTAAAAAAACATGCCATGCACAACATACATAGATTAGCATGGGGCCCCTATGCTCGTGGGTCTCCTCTGCAACTGCAAAGCGTGCCCATGCGCTAAGACGGTACAAATTGGATGAATACCCCTTGTGGAATTAAGAAATTGTTTTTCTCAGAAACTTCAACCTTTATTAATAAAGGTTGAAGTTTCTGAGAAAAATGTTCAAAAAATGTTCATGAATATTCATAGAATGGTGCTTAAAATTTCCCTTTTATTTCTTTTTTGGTTTTGTTTCTTTGTTGCATAAATCACAAACGCAAGATGACCGCCACCACAGGACAAACATGACTCTATTGGAAAATGAATAAATAATTGAAGATGATAATGTAAAAAAAACATGAATCCAAACAGTAAGTACTGTCATGGAATTGTTCTTTACAAATTTTCAATTTTGTGTTTATCAGAAATCTGAAATGGTTGGCACTGCAGGACAAATTTCCAACATGGGACTATAGTGAAAAGTGAATATTTTTTTCTCAGAAAAACTACAACTTGAATGAACCTATAATAGTAGTAGGGTAATCGAGACACATTTTGTGGTCCCTAAAAACATAAGGCGCTCCCATATAAGGGTATGCCCCGCCCCTATGACATATAGGGCATAGCCCCATCCACAGGAACTGACGTCACAAAAAAATTGAAAATTCATATATGGTCATATGCATGATGACGTCGCAGTATGAGTCATGGTAAAAAAAATTCCCCCGACGACTTAATATGGTCCCCCTCGATGTAATATGATTCATCACATTCCGCCGTCCCGAGCGCACGATGACTCAAAACGGAAAGGTGACATCCATATTGATGTTTTCACCAATAATAGCCCCAGCCCTTTCGTCTGACGTCACAAAAATTCAAAAATTCAACAACAACAAAAATTTAATTTGAAAAATTTCAAAAACGTTTTTAAAAAAATTGAAAAAACATTTTTAAAATAAAAAAATACATACTTTCGACTCCATGACTCACCTTTCATGATTCACACCGATCGAAGCATGCGTACCCACCAATGAAAAAAAAAGAATTGAAACAGACCAGTCAAACCTAGACACCATATACATGTCGAATTTCTTGGATACTATCGTCATTTTCTCGAGAACCTTCCACACGAACACACGCGATGAAAAGAAGGTCTTCAAGAATTTCGTCCGTCTGGTGACCGAAACTCCCGTAGATCCCGTGGTAAGACATCTAGTAGAGAAACGCATTCTCAACGACGAACAAGCAGAAGACATCCTGTACCAAAACACGCCGAAGAATAAAGTTCGACAACTGTTGATGATCCTAGTGAAAAGAGGACCCCGGGCTTTTTCCGCTTTCGTCGAAGCCCTTCGTTTGGAAGAGTTCGAGGACTTGGCGGATCGTTTAGAATGCGACTGACCAACGTGGTGGTACAAGCCGACTTGGGATGCAGCCTCGATCTACGCGTGCTGACGTATCGATTGACGAATGTCCGCTACGACCCAAAAGTGTTTTCCGCCGTCGTTTGGCAACATCGAAAGATAGGAGAAAATTGCTTGCTGTTCTCCAACTGAAAAATCAACTGTAACGGGAAATGCCTTTCCCTACAAGACGGTCGACGTCGTCTTCGCCATTACGCAAGAAAATTACAAAAGATGGATTATCCCGTACGACTCGCTAACGTCCGAGTGGTCACGGCGTCCGCCGCTCACCAATTGACCGAAAGAATCGACGCGAGTCGATTGCCAAAAGACTTTAGTTACGAACCCGAACTGTTTCCTGCCGGCATATGTTTCGACGTCACGGCATGCATTTCATCTGTCACATGTCCGGAAAGACGATGATCACGGGAATCAAGCGGTCGAGTGACCTGGACGATATTGATGACGTATTATTAGAACTCGCTCTATACTTATAAGAGGGGATACGTGGTCGGTGGATGACAAATGGCTAAGACGTACGTTCTTTTACTGAAACCAGATGACGTGTACGTGGCCTTGAGTAAAGCCACTCTCGAAAAAGCGAGAGAATAGACAAATACTTGGCGGAACCTCGGTGGAAATACGAGATGATAGAAACATTTCGGGACGAAAGGAAGAGCGCTCAATAAGACGATGACTTATCAAGACTACTTGGAAAAGATCTATTACGACCAGCAACATCCGGGTTCGTTTGGTGGCGTGGACAAACTGTACAAGGCCGTCCGCCAAGAAGGAAAGTTCGTCTTGGGAAAAGCCAAGATCAGAAAATGTTGGAAACACAAGAAACATTCGGTCTGCATAGTCAGATCATTCGCAAGTTCCGAAGACGGAAAGTGTTCATCGACTACCAGTGGGACGCCGATACCACCGTGATGAAATCGTTTGCCAAAGACAACGACGGGTACGCTTACTTTATAGTGGCCATCGACGTCTTTTCCCGCTTCGCACTCACGTTTTCCTTACGCTTGACCAAGGATTTATATAGTCCTACTATATAAATCATTGGTTTGACTCAAGGCAAGGAAATGTCGTCCGCGCTGCAGACTATATTCCGTTGAGGTAAAAAAAAAACCCACCAAACTGAGAACCGACAGGGGCGTCGAGTTCCGGAAAGGGGACGTGCAACGCCTCTTGAAGGCCGAGAGAGTGGACCACTTCTACACACAGAACGAACAGAAGAGTTCCTACGCCGAAAGATGCATCAAGATGCTGAAGTCCAAACTCTTCCGTTATCTATCCCGTCATCAAACTCATCGCTGGATCGACGTTCTCGACGAGGTCACCCAGAGCTACAACGGAAGTTATCATCGTTCCATCAAGATGGCTCCCCGAGCTGTGACCAAGAAAGACGAAGCCCGATTGTGGAAACTCCAGTACGCCACCATGCAGTACGCCAAGGCATCAACACGACGCTACGTGTTCCGGAAAGGAGACACCGTCCGCATCTCGCACGTGAGGCAACCCTTATATCGGGAATACGACGAACGATGGACCGTGGAATATTTCGTGGTGGACGATCGAGGCATGAATACACGTTAAAGGATACGTCCGGTGACGTCGTTCAAGGTACCTTTTACCAATCGGAGCTGAACAGAGTGAAGGTAACCGAGCAGACGGTCTACAGGATCGAAAAAGTCATCAGCCGACGACGCAACGAAACGTTAGTCAAATGGATGGGGTGGCCCTCGAAATTCAACAGCTGGATACCCTCGACCTCGCTAAAAGACTATAAGACATCGGAGGGAGAGCGTCTTTCTAATCATGGATCAATCCCTCCTGTATCGACGCATTCATTTTCTCAGGGAACTAGGACAAGTCAACAAGACGATCAGAAAACTGCTCGTGCGTTACATGACGAGAGAACAGGCGGAAGCTTTGGTGGAAGTCGTGGGCTACGTCGTTCGAGGATCCATTCGCGTCCTCCCACAAGACGCCACACATTTTAGGGAACGATCGCTGATCTTGAGACAGGTCATCAATCCCAGAATATCGTTACGACGTAAGAGAAACGCACTGGTGACGTATCACAACCTCCTGCCTCGACTGCTGAGACCGCACTACCTGAATCGAGTCGTCGTCTTATCGATTCGGTCCGGCGAACAGTAATAAGAGGAACCGCGCACCCTACTGACAAAGTGATCATGGAGGAATTTTACTTGTACCTATACTGCGGGTATTCGCTATCGACCCAATCACGCCGGAGACTTCGTGGTGGACTTACCCAAGACGTATCTGTTGGAAGGACGTTGGGAATGCGCCTTGACGGAACTGACCTTGCATCCGCAGACGGAGCGACGAACCGAACGTCTCTACTTGTGCTCTGATCTCGTCCAACACTCGTACCTGAAAAATATTGTCCTGCCGGTTTTGCGCTCCATCGACCCGTTAGACCTAGAATTCGGAAGACCCTATTACACGCGGGTGCGTCAGACGGAGTTGAATCGAGTGCGAATATTTATAAGAGACGATCGACTTCAACCCTGTCGATTCAAAATCGATCGATTGTACTGCACGCTTCATTTGAGAAAACGAAGATGGGCTCTATAGAAATCTACGATCACAAGAACAAGCGATGGGTACCCTACATATCCGACTACAAGAAATGGGAGCAGCACTTTACCGACGTGTCGGAGGGGAGAGTTTGTGCCGATCACAGAGGCCGGTACCTCGTAGGAAGCGGTGCCCGCTGGCCACCCAACACTTACAAAGTCGAACCAGACATGCCCAAGGTCGAACTGGTGACGCCGGTGTCGCAGACTCTCGAGATGGCAAAATCGGAATTGGCTCGACAGAAAGGTATAAGAGGAAAGAAACGCAGAGGTTCTTTTAACCAACTGGACGAACCATGAATCACTTGGAAGAGAATCACGGAGACGAACTGTCGGTATTCACGCCTCCACCCGTCAACACGGGTGTCCACACCAGACAATGGATCGAATACCGACCCAACAATCAAATAAGCGGGGAATCCCCATTGGAGTTCCTGATTCCACCGCAGTCTGTCGGATACATGGATCTGAGGAGAAGTACTCTGAAAATCAAACTTCGACTCACCAACGCCCTAGGACAGCCCGTCGCCAAAGACGCCAAACGTCGGATTGGTCAATCTACCCTTACAAGCCGTCATTTCGCAAGTGGATTGTACCCGGTAGTCTCCAACAGACTTCCGTTACGCAGACCGGAACCAATTACCCGTACAAAGCCTACATCGACACGCTACTGGAGACGGGTGACAACGACAGAGTGTTACGGGATTCGCAACTCTTCGAGAAGGACACGCCTGGACACCACGACGACGACGACGCGCTCTTTACATACGCTCCATGTACATGGACGAAGGCGGCCTCTTGGAATTGGAAGGATCCCTTCACCTGGATGTCTTTAGGCAGAAACGTTTGATCGTCAACGGAGTCAGTCTGACCTTTTTGTAGACGTTCTTCTCATTCTCGTTCTCTTCTTGTAGTTCGTCATCGTCGAGGAAGGCGTTGAGTTTATGGTCATCGTCATCATCGTCGTCTTCCAGGAGGGCTCTATATGGATTGTTGATGTCTTCCTCGAGTTGAACGAAGGCATCGGCAAATTTTTGTTGAGCCAATTCGTACGTCCTTAGGGCGATTCTGGTCATATATTCCACCATTTTACGCACCAGCATTTCGACGTCGGGTTCGACGATAGAGTGGGGATCGGTGAATCCATCGACGTTGCTGCAGACAGAGACGGAGATGGGTTCGTGTCGTTGCGTCCACGTCAGTTTGGCCGAATTCGATTTTTTAATGGGGACGAGCATGGCTTCGAAATCGTAGACGATGAACCAAGGGTAGACACGGTCTTGGACGTGAATGCCTTGTTCTTCCAACTTGTCGAAGATCGTTTTCGGGTTGCTGTGAAATCCGCCCTTGAAATTGTAGACGGTCTGGCCGGTACATTTCAGTTGGTGACGTTTCATGTTGCGTATATCTTTGAAATGGCGATCACATATGCCGCACTGGTATTTCTGTGTGTACGCCGGTAAGTTCGAGATGTAACTGAGGTGATGGTCGAACTGGTCAACGTGCATCGTGTCGTCGAAATGACATCTGGATTTATAGATGGTGAGAGCCACGCCGTCGTCGCGTAAGTGGTAGACGTTGACGTTGGTACGCCATCTGGTGGAGTGGTAGACCCGAAAAGGTAGCGGGGTCCACGTAAACGTCTAAGCCTTTTCTTTAGAAAACTGGATCCATCGGTCGAACAAGGCTTTGGTGTGCGTTTCCAATCGGTCTCTCTGAATTCCTTGGTGCACGGCAAGACAACGGAAGGCGCAGAGATGGTCTTTGTAGAATGGATGTGATCCACTTCGACTTCTGTCCAGAGCGACGATAGACTTTGACGAGGTGATATAATCCGGAAGTTGCACTGCGTTGCCCAAGGGATAGTTGAGCTGGTATAGTACGAACCGGACATTGGTGATCAGGTACGGTTTCCATTTGGTATCGGGTCTCTGGCGTAAGATGTAGTCGTTGATGTTGAAGCGTTGCAGACGGGAACGCAGTCTGTTTAAGTCTTTACGTCTGGAAATGTATGTAGACGGGACGCTCAAAGAGATATTCGTTGGCAAATGGTCGGAAGTAGCGATATTCTCCGATTTCCGTATGTCTAAGGATGAGTCCAAACTCCAAGTTAAGGCGGAAAGCGTGTCCCTGACGGTCGTAAATGCGCTCGGCCTGTTCCATCAGTTGAGGTACGGTGAAGTCGTTGGTGAGCGGGACGTTGTAGGTGGAGGATACCGAACTTTCCGGGTGATTCTCCAGTATGATGGGTGCGTTGGCCTCGTACACGTTCTTGAGTCGATCGTCCCCTTCGTCTTCCCAGGGTCTGGCTTGTAAGGCTCCACCGCCGGATTGGTAGTGCTCTTGCATCCCGTGGAGGTAGAGTAGACGTCGGTCGGGGAATCGCTGGGTACATCGCCGACATCTGTGCATGTTTTCGTCCTGGGTGGTGGATGGTTATGGTAGTGAACTAGGTCCCGGTTGCGGCGATTGATTGGAAGGTTCCTGCAAAATAAGACGAAAAGAATTAAACGTGGGAAACAAAAACATACTACAAAATTAAAACTCCATGCCGTCTTTTGAAGAATACCGTTCCCAGTCCAGGTCGTATTTTACATTATAACCCAGTAATTAACATGATAAAATGTATCATTATGGCTATATCTCCATTCCATGAGATCGGAACGTCTTTTACAGTATACCGTTTCAAATCCAGGTAGAATTTTACAGCTTGCCCCCACCATTAACCTTATAAAACGAATACATTTTAACTCCATTCTAAAAGATCGGAATGTCTTTTACAGTATATCGTTCCCATCCACGTTTTTACCTTATGCCCCAACAGTTAACATTAAATGTTCGTACAAAATTCCATTTTCAGCAAACAGCTAACTAAACGTGCTTTTATATCGCATTAAATAATTAATGAAAGCTAACTGTTTATCTCCATTCATTAACGTTAAGTTGTTGTTTTTATGACATACAAGTCCGTGGTAAATGGATACCGTTATATTTATATATTGTAATGTAAACTAATAATAATACTTTTCGCTAAGGGATCGTCTCAAATTGTGACAGTTTTTTTCAAATGAAGATAGTTTCATTTGGCTCAGACCACCCACCCACCCCCTCCAAATGAAAGTGTGAAAAACCAAACTCCACCTAAAAATATAGGGTTTAGAACCATGTATTCTCCATATGTATGTCATGATAAAGAGTCTATCTAGACTATGAATCTTTATCCTTTCAAAATCACAGACACTTGATTTCATCGAGGTCCGACCTATAATCCGACAGTCCGATAGTCCGACGGTCCGACAGTCCGATAGTCAGACAGTCCGATAGTCTGACAAATGCTTTATTTTTTTGAAAGTTAAGGGATCGTCTGAAATTGTGAGTTTTTTTTTCAAATGAAGTTAGTTTCATTTGGCTCAGACCACCCACCCACCCCCTCCAAATGAAAGTGTGAAAAACCAAACTCCACCTAAAAATATAGGGTTTAGAACCATGTATTCTCCATATGCATGTCATGATAAAGAGTCTATCTAGACTATGAATCTTTATCCTTTCAAAATCACAGACACTTGATTTCATCGAGGTCCGACCTATAATCCGACAGTCCGATAGTCCGACGGTCCGACAGTCCGATAGTCTGACAAATGCTTTATTTTTTGGAAAGTTAACACTATAACATGTATAATATGGGGCCAGAAACCGAACCATTTACTCACCAAAGAAAGGTCCAGAACATCGGAAACACGATATCATAGACAAACAATTGGCAGGGCCACACAAAAACTCAAAAAAACACATATATGAACAACACGAACTCCATAAAAACCTGGATCCAGTCATGATGAACCGGTAGTGTAAGTATCCCGTATATTTTTTTAGTAGCGACGACTTCAGGCTTTATTCAAGTAGCGTGTAGCCGAGTCCAGCCAATAAAATTCACTATTGAAAGGAAAGATTTTATAAATGAATACAAAAAAAAAGAAATACAAAAAAAAGGAAAAGACAAAAAGAAGAGCGTATCAGTGTCACCCGCCCTTTATCATGGAATATTTATGTTAAAAAGCAATGTCGATACATCAATAAAGCTGGATACAATAATGTGTGCCAATTGATTGATTGATTGATTGATTGATTGATTGATTGATTGATTGATTGATTGATTGATTGATTGATTGATTGATTGATTGAGGTCCAGCAGGCAATATTTCAGTCATATTCAGGATGAGAAAAGTTTCTAAACAAAAAATCAGAAAGAGGGGACTGGGATGGGTCAACATGGGCAACGACTTAACACGGGAACTTGTTTTTCTGTCTCTTGCGACGAAAAGTTGGTCCTATTTTTATTCCCCGGGATTCCGACGGGTGACCCTGCTATAGTCGCCTTCTACGACAAGCGCATATATAAAAAGTTACGATTGAAGGAATTGTCCCTAAGTGACCCCTTATATCACGGAAAGAAACAGCATCGGAATATGACAAAATAAACAACTGTGCCATGATACGCCCCCCAGCGGTATGGCTGACATCATGCGCGAAAACCGTGGGTCCAAGTATAGTTTTCAGGTAGCGATGGGTGCGGTTAATAACTGGGTGACTCATTTGACAAGCCTGTACACGTTGTATGATTCATGCGGGGATTATGTGATTTTGACGCAATGCAGTACTTGTGAGTCATTGTATAAGCATGATACAACATGCGCAATCTGTTGAACATGTAAGGTTATCTTTCACGCGGGGTACGTGATGAGTCATTATCGATCGTATGCCGGCGAGAGTTAACTTTATATGATCAATGCTAAGCACATCTAGATAGAGGTGAGTCAGTGCATAAGCATGATACGACATGCACAAACTGTTAAACATTATAACGTTAACATTTATCGAACGTACACCAATGAGGGTGACTTTATATTATGGTCAGTGACAGTGTGCTGCAGTGCACGTACTATTAAGTTTTGTGAATAGAAAAACACTCGTCCTGTTATTTGAGAAAAAAAATGTATTTATTTTGTGTGGAAAAAATATACGTTTTTTTATTCATTAACGAACGAATGTAATTTTATATCATCTGAAGATATGTAGGATTCGTATTGTATCGGACGATAACATAGTGTGTGGTCAAATTTACTGGGAACATATGGCCTAATCAGATAACGTAAATGGCGTGTGGTCAGTTACTTGGGGCGTTTTTATTGCAAAGAAACCAGTTTGAGTTTGGTTTTCAGGTTTAGAAACTGGTTTGAAACTAGTTCATTGGATTGTCTTTTGTAATAAATAGGTGGTTTTATACATATAAATAAAAATGGCTGACTTGTATGTGATCAATATTTTAATGCAATATATATATGAACGAGTATACAGGTTGTTTTTTTTCAAAATAGCATTACAATCAGGTACATTTTTTATACTTTTTAAAGTTTCATGCTTGCGTCAGACAAATTTGCAAGACAGCAATCTTTTAACCCTTCATGTAGACTTTGCCGTCAAAAAGGGCTCGCTAAATCAGTTGAACATAAATTACTATCACTGGTACAGCATGGATTGTCATTAAATTGCTCTAAGCAATCAAACTGTTCGAGACAAATGCTGCACTCCAAAATCAAAACTTCAGCGGTCGCCATTTTGAACAGATGTCAAACCGTCGAAACCACACCCGGAGGTGGTTTGATGAGTTTTGGAAACTAGTTTCAGTTTAACGCCGATAAATAAAAAAAAACCGGTTCGGGTTTAAAACTGGTTCAAACCAGTTTGGACAATAAATACAAAGTTTGAAAAACCCAGTTAAAACCTAAACTGGTTTCTCTGCAATAAAAACGCCCTTTGATTACAATACACAGATCTTGATTTTTTGTGTGTATCATAGCGTCTGTTTATATTTAAGACGTCTTAGATTATTATTCAGATAAATATCTAATGATAGTTAATATTGGGATATTATTATTTCATCGGGAATTATTGAAAGCAATGATCGAATTATATAAAATAATGTCTTGTTGAGTGATGTGTATCGCTGATTGGTACACACTGGAATGTTTTCAGAGTACGCCACTGTATGTGTTGTGAAATTGATAGGTCACGGTCAGTATATTGTTGTGTCTGGGTTAACCGAGGTCATGGTTTTCATTTGAATAATTATGTGTGAATCAGAACGTAGTAACGTATGAAATCTCGAAAAGTACTTTCCTTTCGCAAATTATTCCGACAAAGCGAATAGGAGAATACTTCTTGGGGTTTCATTAATCGGTCGTTCTTTGTATCAGATTGGGTGGAAACATGGGACATGAAATCTCGAAAAGTACTTTTCTTCGCACGAATACTTTTGAAATAAGACCTAAAAAGTTAGCGATCAGAAAAATACTTCTTGAGGTTCCATGGTTTACAAGACGAAGAATTCCGGTAAAATTACACATACTTTAATATACACAAGAAAATAGAATGCATCCACATACACATGTCAAAATAACAGTATACACAATGTCATTCACTAGTCCAGCATTATAACATACGTCACAATCTATTCACCATTCCGCACAATGATCTGGGTTGTATTCTGGACAGGATAAGAAACCCAACTGGTTCATGTGGTCCGATCTGTAAGGACACGGTACTACCGAATTCAGTTCTGGTACAAAGTCACAGATCACACTGGCCACATCTTTTAATTTGGCGTATTCTCCCGGTCTTAACATTATTCCCTTCTTGGTAGGCACGACTTCCGTTTGATTGGGTGGTAGCCAGTGTTGCCTAATGTCCACGCAGATGCCGCTTGCTTTCACGGTAGCGTTGCACGTTTCCTCCGAGGTGTGTAGCGTATTCCCTCTTTTCGTCCAGGGCCTGGTCTACAAGATCCATGTTGTTAGCCAGTAACTTCCATCTGTGTAGGGGGAGACTGATCCCCTTTTTCGTGGGGACCCTCTTGTCGTTTTGGATCTCACATTCTCTGACGTCAATTCTGATTTTGTCTTTCCATTCGGTGGCTTGAACAAGTCTATTATTTCCTAACTCGATATTACAACGTGCGTTCTCCATCTCGATCGACTTGTGAATAAAGCCAGGGTAACGAAAATAGGTCTTTTATAGACCTGTTGGACATTTTTGATTGGTGAAAACATATCTTGACCTAATATGGACGTCACCCTTCCGCTTTGAGTCATCACGCGCTCGGGACGGCGGAATGTGATGAATCATATTACATCGAGGGGGATCATATTTAGTCGTCGGGGGATTTTTTTTACCATGACTCATACTGCGACGTCGTCATGACCATATAATATGATAATAGGTGTTACCTAACTTGGGACGAAGTCCAATATTTTTTTTTAAACAATATTAACTCGGATATATGGACCTATAATATTTGTTCAATGTAGACTGAGGGTGGATCCATATTTTCTTAAAAGAGGGGGCAAATAGGGGGTCCCAGACCCAAATCTTCCGTCGTTTTTTAAGTCCCGATGTAGGTACGAAACGACCAGGTTACGAAACGTCCGCATCCGATTTTCTGCACAGATTTAACCATGTATTGACTTCCGGTATGTCATTTCCGGTGCATGAAAATTTAGTCATTAGTATATAGAAAAAAATTGCTATTTCCACCATAGTTGGGACTTCGTCCCATATGAATTTCAAATTTTTTGTGACGTCAGTTCCGGGGGGTGGGGCTATGCCCCTATTTTGGAAATGGGTGTGTCTATGCCCTTATATGGGAGCGCCTTAGGTTTTTAGGGACCGCAAAATGTGTCTCACCCTACTACTTATAATGCACATGAATAATTATTTGATATTTCTTTACATTATTTCTTTCAATCTATGTGGATTGGTAATCCAAGAAGCTTAAGGCTGCACTTGCGAGACAAATTTAACATAAGACCCTTTGTAACCATTGAACCATTTTAAATAAGACTTGATTGGAATGGTTTGAAGTGTATTAAGACAGGGAGCTATACCAGGTTTGAATAAAAAAAAATGCTATTGAAGGAATGAAATATGATGCTACTTTCAATTATCCCAATTTAGGCCCCTGTTCAAAGGAGTTCATTTGGTAGATTTTTTGTAGCAGTTTTTTTTTCTTCTATAATTAAGATTCATTTTAATAGACGTTTGTTTGTATCATACTTAAATATTTTTTGGGGAGGTGGATTATAGATCTCAATATTTTGTCACCAAATACTTGTGAGAAAAAAATTATATAAAATTTATTAGACTATTTTAATGATATTGTTTTATTTCAATACTATATTTCTGCCAAAAAAATATTTAACTATGTTCTATATCAAGGAAGTGTTTATATCAACAACAATTATATTGCTTCAAGCAAAACATCGAATTCAATGAATGACATAACATGGTATCAACAGGTTGTCCTTAAAAATCCAACATGTGGCGATTTTTTACTAAGTACATGCACTAAGCACGTACATGTAGTATATTACATGTGTACATATGTATATATTATATATTGTTATGACTATAGAATGAAGAATATCGAACAACTGTCAGGATATTACAAGAACTGTGAGTAAGAAAAACTGTATTCATTATACTCTGTTATTGTACCGTGCACAGGCACGTGTGGACAGAATAACCTTTGGACCCATCCCTATTTTTGCAGAATACAGATTTTTTTTTTGACAGAACAAAACATTTCATTTTCATCTTATTTTGCATCTTTTCATGCATGTCTGAATTACTTATATACAATAAATACAATCAAACAGTACTTTATTGCACTGTGGGGGGGGGGGAGGAAATCTGTATTTGTCATTTGTTATGTATTGCCATGGAGATCCAGTCATCAAGCTAAGAGGGGTGAGTTGGAATTTTACTAACCTGTTTAACTTGCCATATTTTTGTGTCTGTTTAAAGCCAGTACCTGTATTTCCAACGATATATGCTCAGGAGCGGATCCAGGGTTTCAAGTTAGGGGGCTCACTTAAAAAAAATCGCGCCGAGCGGAGCGAAGCGCGAAAATTTTTGGGGTATTTCGTGTGAAAAATAACGATTTTATGCAAAAAAGTCATATTTTTTCCAATGTTAGGGGGGCGCCGGGTGCGCCCCCCCCCCCTGAATCCGCCCCTGGTATTTATGTAGTGGTATTTTTTGTGTTCAGTTAGTTACCATGAGAGGTGTTTATTGGCTTTGTTAATACACAAAAAAATGAATTAGTGAATTTACTTAAAATTAGATCTTGAATTTGAATTACCCCCCCCCCTTTTTTTTTCCTGATATGTCGTTTGATGCGCGACATATCAGAAAAAAGGGGGAACAATTCAATATCTAATTTTAATTTGATTGGAAGTTGGTTGAATTGCAGACCATCACTGTTTAAACTGTTTTTTTTTCATTGTTGTATACACGTAATCTCTGGTGCTGTCGTGGTCGATTCAAAAGCTCAATAGAGCTTGGGTTATTTGTATTGCTATATGTATCGTCTTTAAATAAAGCTTTTGAACTTTTTGAACTTTGGTCGTGATCGTATGGTAGTTGGATTTACAACTACATGTACAATCAGTGACAATCATTTAAAGTTGTGAGATCCAACCCCGTTCATGACGAGATGTACTCGTTACAATATTATGTGACAAATTTTGTCAGTGATTTGCGACAGGTCGGTGGTTGTCTCCTGGTACTCCGTTTCCTCCACCAATAAAATTGGCTACCACGATATAACTGAAATATTGTTGAAAGTGGCGTTAAACACCATAAGTCATAAACCACTGTAAAAAAATGTGTATTCATACTGTACATCTGTTTAACGTTATTTAGAATGTGGTTTTGAAACAATCTATAAAAATGAATTTATTTTATTCGGTGACGAATCTTTTTGTAAATACAACGTTAGTGGATGATATAGGTACTGAATGCATAGGTAGTTTCTTTTAGATCAATTTTAATTGATACACTTGATATCCATGTTAATTTTTAAACTATTCTAAAAAAAAGTAGGAACTAAATATGTACCACCTATGTGTGTTGTGCAATAAATTGGTCTTAGTAAATTAAGTCCGTATATATGGACAAAGATGTTTAGTAAAACAGTTTCAAAGTTACAAATTTTCGTTCAGCATAATGTTGTTCTTTTTGAGTTAGATCTACCATATCAAAATGGCCCAAGGATTTCTTTTACTAGTAACTTTATTCCATCCAGACAAATTTCACAGCAGTACATTTTTTGACGGTTACATATTTGTCTTGGGATATTTTGAATAAAACATCACGGTCACCGCATTCGTAATGAAATAAAGACCGTACACGATCGATGAAAAACGATCGTCAATGCTTGCAAGTAAAGTGGTGTACTACAGAAGATATACCTGCGAACCGTAGCTCTGTTTATAATTAAGACTATAATAGTTACGGCTCCACAACTATCAGAAAGTCCATCTATATCCTAGCGAAAGACCTGTAAATCATTGAGATTCTTAAGTAAATGAGTAAGATGTGGAAACAAGATTTCATACATACACATCGGTGCATTTAAAGAATTTGAAAAATGTACTTTAAATGTTACTGCAGTCCAGATCATTACACTGCCTCTACTTCAAGGAGACATACTTTTTCTCTCCCTATTATGAGAACAGGAAAATTATTTCTCTCTCCCTATTATGAGAACTACTTTACGCACATAGTTATAAAGATAAATAAAATATTTGCACATTTGATTTTTGAATTATATTTCACATTTGAAGATGTTGTAATCATATGCAAATTTTCATGTTATTGATATATTTGCAAATGGCTGCTAGCTTTCAATCTGGTAGATATTTGTGGAAGTTTGAGTTCTCCAACTTTTGTTTGTTTGTTTGGTGCAACTAATCAGAAATTTGAAATCAATTTAAAATGATTATGTTTGCAATTTATTTTCAGAACTCAATGGAAATGATATCAGTGGAAGAATGACGAAGAAAATATGGATGTTAATAGTCATTTTAAGTGGATCTGCCTTATTAATATTCATTTATCGTGCTGCATTTACTGGAAAATCACAGAGAACATATCCAGCGGATGGACAGACAATGAACCAACTACGTAATACGGCTAATACAGAGATACATACGCTAATCAATATACCAGTTCAACGAGGAAGGGGGACATATAAACTAAACACGCCAAATGGTGTCAATAAAGGGACGCCATCTTGGTCACAATATGGTCAGGACAAATTCGTTGATAAATTATTAAATGGAAAACATAACGGGTTTTTCGTTGAAATCGGTGGTTTTGATGGGGAGACTTATTCAAATTCTTTGTTTTTTGAAAAAGAGCGAGAGTGGTCTGGATTATTAGTCGAGGCTAATCCATACTCATACAGACTGTTGGTGGAGAAAGACCGCAATTGTTTCATGGTAAATGCTTGCATAAGTAATACTGTCTCTAATATGACCTTCATCATTGGTGGGCCTTTAACCAGTGTAGAGGATATTACTTCTAAGAGACACCGACAGCGCATAGACTCAAAAGCAATTTTAAGCGCAACAGATGAAAGATGGGGGCATTCTAAAGAAAATGTTGTTGTGAAGTGTTACTCTTTAATAGCTTTAATGAACACTTTAGGACAGACAAAAATAGATTACTTTTCATTGGATGTTGAGGGAGCGGAAATGATTATTTTACAATCGATTGATTGGGATAAACTAGATATCGATGTATTTACTATTGAAACAGACCAACATAGGGGGGATATTCTGAAATTCATGAAAAGTCGTGGATATAAATGGATTCAGACAATATTAGGAGACGATGTATTCAGAAAAATAAAATAATAAAATACTGATTTTTTTTTGTATGGACACTTTTGTTAAAGTAGGGGTTATTTAACGCCACTTTCGTCAATATTTCAGTTATATCGTGGCGGTAAGCTTTATTCGTGAAGGAAACCGGAGTACCCGGAGAAAACCTTCATTCTGTCGCAAGCCACTGACAAACTTTATCACATAATGTTGTATCGAGTACACCTCGCCATGAACGGGTTTCGAACTCGCAACGTTAGTGGTAATAGGCACTGATTTCGAAGGTAGTTGTAAATCCAACTACCATACATGTAGCAGTAGTTGTAAATCCAACTACCATACATGTAGCAGTAGTTGTAAATCCAACTACCATACATGTAGCAGTAGTTGTAAATTCAACTACCATACATGTAGCAGTAGTTGTAAATCCAACTACCATACATGTACGATCACCATCAAGATAGCCCCTCTAGTACTTAATATATTCATTAATATATAATTTTTATTCATTAATATGTAAAGAATATTCTGTGTACTCTGGTACTATTTCTGCTCCACATAATTATAGGACGAACGCCAAATTTTCCTTTTGAGCCGACAATAATGATTTTTCATATAGTGTTTATTATTTATTTTCTCAGTTGGAAATGTTATTGCATATTAATTTAACTGATTGCTGATAAGTGACCACATGTAAAGAAAAAAAGAAAAAAAAAAGGCCGTTGGCCACTGGTCCTCCGACGCCAATTTTATATGGTAAGATTAAATTTTGAAACTACTGTAAACTAGAGGTGCAGGTGAGCTTGTATCACTCACCTGACTTAAATAATTCTGAAAGGTGACCACGCAAGGACCATTTTGAAGTTAAAAAAGGGGAGTAACTCTGGTTAGATTTGTTGAAAAATCATCATTATCGAACTTGACCTCGATATTGATGAAATACACTTACATACCAAACCTAGCTTCAATCTGACTTTTCATTCACAAGTTATCACCTGGAAACCAATTCGGGACACACGGACGAAGTATAAAAAGGGATGTAACTCTGGTAAGATTTGTCGAAAAATGATCGCTATCGAACCTGACCTAGATATGCATGAGATACACTTACATACCAAACCTAGTTTCAATCTGACTATTTGTTCCCAAGTTATCATCTGGAAACCAAATATTTAGCAATTTTGAGGTATAAAAAGGGGCATAACTCTAGTAAAAATAGTCGAAAAATTGTCATTATCGAACTTGACCTAGTTATTCATAAGATACACTTACACACCACACATAGCTTCAATCTGACTTTTCATTCACAAGTTATCATCTGGAAACCAAGCACACGGACGGACGGACGACACCCATTTCTATAGTCCCCTTCGACGAAGCGTCGGGGGACAATAACAATACCAGAATAAAAATAAGTTCAGAAATCTAATGAAAGATGAATATTTTGCAGTCTGTAATATTTTAAAACTGAATTGGTTATTAAATCAAAACAGTGTAGTTTTATGACAGACATTATTTAAAAGAATAAGTCGGAAATAGTTCAGACTCCTTTTCTCAGTTCCAAAGACAGTTCAATGTAGGAACCATATTTTTTACCCATCTTGTTGATGGTTCAACATGGAATAAAATAATTATTTGCCATATCAGAAATGTTTGTAATATCTAAATTGTTAATTGAGTAGTCATTAAATAATTAGGATCTTTACTGTGTAAAAGAAAATGTACAGTATTTCGTCATCTAGAATTTTACATGTTGGACATAATCATTCATGTCTCCCTTTTTCAATCAGCCAATTATAGTCACTAGTTCTAATGTTTGCTATAAACTGACTCTTTTTATATGGAATTAGAAGCACATACATAGCATTTTGAAGATTTGAGTTTTTTTTTTCATCCAATTTAATGAAGTTTTTTGCACAATTTTCATCTTTATGGGCTTTTGATAGGACATAATTTTGTTAACCATTTTATTTGTATAAAGGAATCCAAATTCCAACTTTCTCATATTTTTAAGATAGATAGAATTTTTATTCTTAAGCTAATTTTGCTGTGGTTTTTATTCTTTGAGTTGATTTGCTGAGAACTTTCGGTAGTATGTCGATAACTCGGTCCGTGGTCCGAAGAACCAAGAAAGGGCCTGTGAATCTCTATTTTTGATTTTTTTCATTTTGTTGTTGTATTTTCTACTATTTTCAGTTTATTTAGAACAATAATTATGAAAAAATTCAATTAGACTCCTGAATGATGTTTGTCACTGCTTTGTATAAAGTATTATTTTTTATTTTATCTGGACATTCTGTTGCACAGGAAATAAAGCATTTATGAAAGTTTACCAGTGGTTTTATTGGACCTCAAACTCTCAATTTTGAGAGAAGTGTCAGCCCTGTCCCCGGGGCCCAAAACAGTCTTGTTCCGCCTTGCAAAATTTCTCTTGGAGGCCCTGGCTGAGATAAAATTTCTGAGCAAAAAGCTCACTTTAATGACGTAATCATGTGTCAATAAAGAAAATGATATATCTATATTATTTTGGTAAAAGGGCTAGAATTAAGGGTTTAATTCCGAAATTACACATATTTGGAAGAAATTATATATACAATTTATAGTCATTATCTAATTTGACTTGTTTGACGAATATTTTTCTTTGAATTGATTGTGACCATGGTTTCATGTTGTATTCCAATGGATTTCCTATATCATTTTAGCTATAGTGTTCGAGTTAATCTTGGTTTTAAAAAAAATGGTGCAGGAGGAAGCTGACTTGTCGGCTTGCAGCTGTCGTATCAGGCTGCACGGAGTTGTATATCTGATTCACCCTGCAAATCAAGCGGACCCCACTTTCTTAGGGGTTACACTCACAAATGGTAAGCTAGGTCTTACTTCTATAGTCCAGATTGCTTGAAGGCTGTATAACATAGTATCCTACGAGACTATCAATGAATTTTATTTTTCTCAGAAACTATATATGACTGTAACTGTGTACATATATAATGACTGGACGACTGGGTGGTTTTTTACAAAAAAAAAATTTTGCCGATCAAAAACCCAAGATGGCTACCACCACACGACATAGTTTTATTTAGAATCATATAGGATTATGAATAAAATGCTTTTTCTCAAATGCTACAATATTACTGTAGACAAAACAGTACTCGCATATATCAGTAACCATGTGAGCGATACATGCTCTGTTGAATGAGTCAGTGATTGTTCGTTAGCTCCAAATGAGCAATTTTCGTCTATAGCATGATGAGAACATGTTCATTCGATGAGATGATGATGATATCCACCAACACTCTCAGCTAGATTTTTATAGTGCCAGCTCACAGATACAACACGCTCAGCTAGATGTTTATAGTGCCAGCTCACAGATACAACACGCTCAGCT
>MJUT01003530.1:542847-554096 GCA_002080005.1 Gigantidas platifrons | reverse complement strand
ATCAATTTATTATACCCCCGCAACGAAGTTGTAGGGGGTATACTGGTTTCAACATGTCCGTCCGTCCGTCCATCCGTCTATGTCGTACATTGTGTTTCTTAGAATCTTTTAAAATGTTATCAGCTGTTTACTGGTGAAGAGAGGAGTGTCCTTTTCATTTTTGACGATTTTCACTTTTGCCGTTCCAGAGTTATTGGACTTGATATGACGGAAAATAGGATTTTTACCCTATGTCGTATGATAACTTGAGTAGTGTTTCTCAGAATATTTTGAAATTTTAGCAGTAGTTTACTCATGAAGAGAGAAGGGTCTCTTTCATTTTTGATGATATTCACTTTTATTGTTCCAGAGTTAGGGGCCTTACATTTTATATAATATCATAGGAAAATGTTTACTAATGTATGATGGAAACTGGTGAAACTTTACTAAATAATCATTGGCTGGGTAATAGAGGAGGTTCCCTTTCAGTTTTGGTCGGAACAATCATTAATGTTTTGGTTATGGAAATAGGTTGGACAGATGTGGGGAGTGGGGGGTATATCTTAGTGAGCTGTGCTCACAGTAATACCAGTTAACTTTTAAGTTAGGAATATATAGTTCATATTAAATTCTCATTATTGCAATACAGCCTGTTATCACAGAAGTTTGATTATCACAATATATTTTGTTTATTCCATTCCATGATGTGTTGTCATACAGAGTAACACTGATAGAAAATGAAGGGATATGTTATTAAAAGTTATGGACAGTTCATTGTTATATAGATTTGTTAGTAAATATGTTCAGACTTGCTTTTATTTGCACATCTATTATAAAAGGAATGTAAGATAAATTACATCTTTTAAATCATATAACTGTTATAAATGTCTATTTACATAATATTAAAACCACATGTTCCCTGTCATCTACAATCATTTTAAGGCAATGTAACTTTTTTATTTTCTTCAGGGGGCTTCGCCCCCCTGGACCCCCTACCATGGCACCGCCCTGGACCTGGCTGTGGACCTAGGCGCCCCCCAGAGCCCCGGCCTAATTATTTTGCATCCCCCCTTTCATAAAACCTGTGTACGGGCCTGCTCACTGAGCCGCCCTGGCCCCATAATTTTGAATCAGATCAATTTATTATACCCCCGCAACGAAGTTGTAGGAGGTATACTGGTTTCAACATGTCCGTCCGTCCGTCCATCCGTCTATGTCGTACGTTGTGTTTCTTAGAATCTTTTAAAATGTTATCAGCTGTTTACTGGTGAAGAGAGGAGTGTCCTTTTCATTTTTGACGATTTTCACTTTTGCCGTTCCAGAGTTATTGGACTTGATATGACGGAAAATAGGATTTTTACCCTATGTCGTATGATAACTTGAGTAGTGTTTCTCAGAATATTTTGAAATTTTAGCAGTAGTTTACTCATGAAGAGAGAAGGGTCTCTTTCATTTTTGATGATATTCACTTTTATTGTTCCAGAGTTAAGGGCCTTACATTTTATATAATATCATAGGAAAATGTTTAGTAATGTATGATGGAAACTGGTGAAACTTTACTAAATAATCATTGGCTGGGTAATAGAGGAGGTTCCCTTTCAGTTTTGGTCGGAACAATCATTAATGTTTTGGTTATGGAAATAGGTTGGACAGATGTGGGGAGTGGGGGGTATATCTTAGTGAGCTGTGCTCACAGTAATACCAGTTAACTTTTAAGTTAGGAATATATAGTTCATATTAAATTCTCATTATTGCAATACAGCCTGTTATCACAGACGTTTGATTATCACAATATATTTTGTTTATTCCATTCCATGATGTGTTGTCATACAGAGTAACATTGATAGAAAATGAAGGGATATGTTATTAGAAGTTATGGACAGTTCATTGTTATATAGATTTGTTAGTAAATATGTTCAGACTTGTTTTTATTTATTATAAAAGGAATGTAAGATAAATTACATCTTTTAAATCATATAACTGTCTATTTACATAATATTAAAACCACATGTTCCCTGTCATCTACAATCATTTTAAGGCAATGTAACTTTTTTATTTTCTTCCGGGGGGCTTCGCCCCCTGGACCCCCTACCACGGCACCGCCCTGGACCTGCCTGTGGACCTAGGCGCCCCCCAGAGCCCCGGCCTAATTATTTTGCACCCCCTCTTTCATAAAACCTGTGTACGGGCCTGCTCACTGAGCCGCCCTGGCCCCATAATTTTGAATCAGATCTTAAGTTGATGTTTGTGTTACATTTCAAGAATATAAATAGTTTTTATATTCATGAAATTTAAATTAAATATTTGAAAATATTGTGTTTTCATTTGAAATAAAGTTCTAAGACTAAGACTAAGACTAAGACTAAGACTAAGACTAAGACTAAGACTAAGACTAAGACTAAGACTAAGACTAAGACTAAGACTAAGACTAAGACTAAGACTAAGACTGCTGCACACGGCAAGGTCAACCCTGGTACAGGCAGGTCGGCCTGGTACAGGCTATGATGCCCGGTATAGAGTCTCCTACACGGCTGTGACGCCCGGTATGGAGTCTCCTACACGACTGTGACGCCCGGTATGGAATCTCCTACACGACTGTGACGCCCGGTATGGAATCTCCTACACGGCTGTGATGCCCGTTATGGAGTATCCCACACGGCTGTGACGTGGTGCAGTCTAGTCTAACCGGGGGAAACTCAGGTGCTCCGGAAGGGTAAGCAGTTCCTGCTCCACTGGTGACACCCGTCGTGTTAATCTAGTTAAAAATTCGATGATAATTCATAAACGGGGAAAGGACAGGGAAGTATTTACGACAAGTTGAACATATCCTTGGTTATTTGTGACACAGATATTCCATAACAGTCAACCATGTCATGATGGCGACCGTAGAAAGACGGTAAAAATAAAAATATCAGTTAAAGTTAGTTGGTTTATCAACCGGTCCTCCAATCAGTAAACTTTTTCGCATCAGTAAAATTTTCAGTTTTTATTTACAAAATATATATATATATTCAAGAATTATATTCGCAACAGTATATTCAAATGTTCATATCGAGAACCGTATTAATATCACATTGTTTCACAGAATGAATTTCGTGTAGACAGTAAGACATTTTCACATACTATAGCTAATGCAGAAATGGTCCCCTCATTTACATACCTTGAAGTAATATTTTATTTCAAATTCTGTAAATAAACTAAAATAGATATTTGAAAAGATTTTAGCAAGGAACCCCAAGCTTTGGGGGCCCTAGACTGCAGCATACACTAGCATATAGGATCATCTGGCCGGATATACTGGAAGGGAATACGAATATACTTAGACTAGGGAAATCAAACTAGCAGGAGCTATTGAGTGATGAAGAGTGAAGAGATGTGTATTAGACAGGAGATGAGAGAGGTGTCTATTTTTTTCTTTTACTTTTTTTAATCTAATCTTCGGTATTCTGATTCACCATAGTTGCAATATTTATATTCACAGCCATATATAAATAATATATGTTAAGCATTATTTCTATTTTCTATATAGTGACACATATTGGTGCTTGATACAGTTATTGCTTATTACGTGATAAAGTTTACCAGTTGCTTGCCCATGGTCGGTGGTTCTCTCCGGGTACTCCGGTTTCTTCCACCACTAAAACTGGTCGCCATGATATAGCTGAAATATGATTTATTGTGGTAAATATATATATATAGGGCCCGGGTGGCTGAATGAGTTAGGTAGTTGGATTACCTAGCAACTCATACAAGCCTATCACCAATACGGTGTGGTTTCGCGCCCNTTTATTGTGGTAAATATATATATATATATATATATATATATATACATATATATAGGGCCCGAATGGCTGAATGAGTTAGGTAGTTAGATTACCTAACAACTAATACAAGTCTATTACCAATACGGTGTGGTTTCGCGCCCGGCTTTGTAAATTACATAAAAGGGTGCACTCGACTTGCAGTCGCAAGTGATAAAGTTTACCAGTTGCTTGCCCATGTTCGGTGGTTCTCTCCGAGTACTACGTTAAAACACCAAAATTTAAAAATCAATCATTATATATATTAATAAATAGTTCATAGTATGTATATATATATAGTTCATTTGCTACAGGATCATATATTAAAATATTTTCCCACAGATCATTTTAAAAATATTTTCCCACAGATCATTTTGGATTTTACTCATAGAATATATTTATAAATTCATAGAAGGGATGTCACCAGATTAAAAAAAACACATAACCCACCCCTTAAAAGGAAAATGGCTGTTCACTAAGGAGTCTTCCAAAATATATATACACTCCGACAAAAGTTAAGCACCACCCTATATTTTTATCGATATATTTTTTTACATCAATACTGTTAAAACAATAAAATAGATATCACCATTTTTCTTACACTTCTTAAAAGACTACACCAAGGGCTCTAAAATTACCAATCGACGAAGTATATATCATCCTGAAAGACGTGACTATGACGTGGCAAAAATGGGGTTCAAAACAGGCGTTGGAAAAACGTAGAACCAGTTTGTCTTTGATGGAAGTTTTTAACATTGCATTAAAATGCAGAGTCTTCAGATTTTAAGAACTTTTAAATGCATCTATTGTGTGTATGTGTAAGGCATAAAAATCAATAACGACTATATCCACCGCGTTTATTGTGAAGTTCTGCAACACGCCTCGTCAGGCATCGCACAAGACGCCTAAGCCGTTCTTGGGGGAACTGTTGCCACTCCTGTAAGATAGCAGTTCTCAATTCGTCAATATTTTGACATTTTGGATTGCGTTGGTTAATTTTTCGGCCAATAAAGTCCCATACATGTTCTATAGGGTCCATGTCTGGCGACATCGCAGGCCATGGAATTGTATGAACAGCCTCTTGCTGTAAAAAATGTTGTACAATTCGGGCTCTATGTGGCCTAGCGTTGTCGTCCATGAACATTGGCCTGTCAGCCAACGCATGATTGTCGAAATGGAGGACTACGCGTAGAGCGAGCACATTGTCACGGTATTTTTGGCATGTCACATTACCATCAAGAACGTACAAGTCCAACTTACAGTCAAAGGAAAAGCAACCCCAGACAGTTACACCCCCACCCCTAAAAGCAGCTGTGCCCAAAATATGGTTGCCTGAAATGAAGTGCTTCGCTGGCGCCAAACCCTTGCACGACCGTCGGTAGGGCGCAACAAAAAACGACTTTCATCAGACCAGTGGACCCGTCTCCATGTGCGAATAGTCCACCCCAAATGATCATGTGACCAGTCAAATCGAGCATGGCGATGACGTAATGTCAACTGTGGACGCTTTTTGGGTCGTCGCGCTCGCATTCCCTGATGGTGGAGGCGTCTGATTACAGTGCGTGTGCTAATGTGGCCTCCAAATGCTAAATTACCACGAAGTGCACCAGCTGTACTGAACGGCTGCTGCCGCGCCCGTGTGGATATGAGCCGGTCCTCTTTCGGCGTCGTTTTGCGAGGTCTACCTGCACGTGGACGGTCAGTGACATTCCCCGTTTGACGAAAACGCTGCATCAGTCGTACAATGATGGAATGGTTAACCATGAAGTGGTCTGCCACCCTTCTATGGCTAAAACCACCGTTATGCATGCCAACAGCTTGCCACCTTTCTGGTATGGTTAATTTTCGCCGCACCATACCAAACCAATAGAAAATGAAACTTAAAACTCTACACACAAAAATCAGCTTTCGTTCGCAAACACAAATGTTGAAAAGTACACGTGGCACTTTACACACCCTGTCATATACACATAAATAAAAATCGATCAATAACCTGTTTCACAGGTAAGTAAGTATGTGTGTACAGGTAACGAAAACAGCAAACCGATTTGAAATAAGTTCATTATTAGAAAAGATATTATTGAAACAAGTCAGGTGGTGCTTAACTTTTGTCAGACTGTATATATATACAGTTGTAGTTTTAAATTCTCTCACAAATTTATTCTAAAACAAATTTAAAGTAAACCAAAACCTTATTGTTCGGTCAATAATATAAAAATTGTTTTTTTTTTATTTATTCAATTTTACATAATATACATTGTACATAAGAAAATTTTCTTGAATCATTTGCAAAATATTATTCATGTCCAAGTGTATTCTAAAATGAACGTCTGTGATATATAAATAGCCAAGATAGCTGGACATTAGGTGACACACTTTCTTAATTTGTGACAATAGAGATGCTGATAAGAAGTTGATGGATAATGAACCATAACAAGCTTCAGAAATTTAGGATGAATTTTGGCGTTCGAACACATAGTACACAGCTGTATTCATACTTGTATAATCTTCTCATCAGGGACCTCATCGTTCGGATTAACTTCTTGGAATAATTCAATGCACCTGTTTTCGACATTCAGAAATGTTCAATACAATTTAACATATATCAAATTCTGTAAAATAATGGTATTAATTGAATGATCATGACCATTTCATCTTTCATCTGAGCCCTTCATAATAAATATTCAAACAAAATGGAGTTGGTATTACATTGCCTGTGTCGATTTGATGGTCGCAAATATCCGTTATCCGTAAGCTCAATTTGCGACCATCAAATCCCCAATTGATGCCGGTAATTTTCAAATGCAATACAGTTATCTCCTAATTGTACATACACGTATGTCACTTAAGTACATATTTGCATTTTCTTTATAGCGTATATAAGCGCAGTACCAGTGACATACACTTGAGCATGTTGAAGCTGGGAGTAATGTTACTCCTAGGTTGAAGGCGGTCACTATGAAGTAGATTGATTGATTGATTTTTTGTTTTTAACGCCACTTTCAACAATATTTCAGGTATTTCATGGCGACCAGTATTAGTGGTGGAAGAAGCCGGAGTACCAGGAGAGAACCACCGACCATGAGCAAGTAACTGGTAAACTTTATCACTTGCGACTGCTAGTCGACTGTACCCTTTTTTGTTATTTACAATGTCAGGCGCGAACCCACGCCGTATTGGTGATAGGCTTGTATGAGTTGTTAGGTAATCCAACTACCTAACTCATTGAGCCACTATGAAGTAGAAGTACAAATTATTCTCACAATAAACGTTAGAGAAAACCGAAGAAGCCATCAAAAATGGACAATCCCGAGAAACTGGCGACATAGGGTACACAAGACAAAGAAAAACAAAGCTAAAACACAACACAATATGTGTTGGACACCACTATACCCAAATAAATACGAATAACGTAAATGAGACATGACCCCTCTGAAATCAACTGGTTGCGGACACTACACAAATTAACTTATTTACCTGTAAGAATTACCTGAATACTAATAAGAACAAAATATAAAATTATGGACAAACCTGAATACTAATAAGAACAAAATATAAAATTATGGACAAAATTATTAACCGACAAATAGTATGATGAATGTCTTATTTTTCTTTTTTTCTTTTTTATTTTTCATCAATCATCAGTTATGCATACTTTCCTCCATCCGTAAAGATTAGAGGATGAATTAACTAAAAGAGGGGTCAATTATCAATCAAATTGGGAGCACGTGTCAAGAATATTACACTCGTTACATGTAACCATTTCACATATATCGTAATTTATGAAAATTGTCTACTTTATTTGAAGTTTAAACTAGAATATAATAGTGACGTGCAATCATGTGAAAATTACCAAATTTGTGAACTGAAGATTATTTTGTAATTGTCGGAGCGATACATTGTGGTCCTTTCAATAAAGCTTACAGGGTATAAGATAAGATAATTTTATTAAACCAATTTTGGGCCCACAAGGGACATATAAAGAAAACATTCAAAGATAGAAATCCAAAAAAGAAAGAATACCACACAAACACAAAACCAACATAATTTACATAATACAACATGCATGAGTAATTAATATATAATAACATGAATAATGTATATATAAAAAAGAATAAAAACAAGCATAGATGACCGATACCGCAGGGGGGAAACCATTCATAGGCAGAACAAACTATGGCAGTTTATAGCTAATATTATGATATACATAAAAATATATTATACAAATATAATATGATGCAGATATAACATGGTGTTCATATCACGAAATACTATTTTATCTTTAAGAAAGGTTAAATTTGTAATGTATGGTTCTTCCGTATTTCAAAACTTTTGTTTAGGAAGACAGCAAGTTTATTTGATAACAGAGTGTCTTCATTACTAAGAAGCCAAATCAACTTATTATTCGGACTCAGATGTTCAAAATTTTTACAGTTATCTTGAATATATGTCAGTAATGTAGCCCGTTCAGTTTCATATATTGGGCATTTGAATAACATATGACTTTCGTCTTCAACCTCATTTAATGTACAATGAAGGCATATTCTTTCCCCTCTATCTAACATACCTAAATTATATGACGTTACCCGTCTAATTTACCGGCAGAAATGAGAATTTAATTTTAATTCTAAAAAATAGAGCTAATTATCATTCTGTACCACAGTTAGTAAATATTTACTCGTAACCCTTCCTTACACATCCATCAATTTTTATTTCTTTTAGAAATGCCGAATCATTATTAAAATTATTCTTTGAAAGGTCACATTTAGGTGTCAATTAAAGTTAGTGCACAGGTCTAGTTAACTTTCTAATGGAAAATAAACACCACTAACGTTGTGAGTTCGAATTGCGCTCAATAGATGCAACATTATGTGATAAAGTTTGTCAGTGACTTATGGCAGACCAGTTGTTTTCTCCGAGTACTCCGGTTTCCTCTACCAATAATATTGACCGCCATGATATGCCTGAAATATTGTTAGAAATGGCGGTAAACTAGAGTGGTAAGTTGGTTTTTGTGCTAGATACTGCCTTTAATTAATAAAAATGCACTATAAGATTTGTTTAAATTAACGTAAAATTGTGTACCATAATCCGTAAAAAAACGAACTTTGATACTATAAAATCAGAAACCTCTAACCGACATGCCGCAAGACACTGACAAACTTAATCACATAATATTTGTCAGTGACTTGCGTCAGGTCGGTGGTTTTCTCTGGGTACTCTAACTCGAATAATTCAAGCCCTTTCCGTCTCCGATTCTCTCCGCCTTCTGTTAATGAAGCGATCGATAGAGAGTGGAATATAACGACTGGATTATTCGGGTTACGGGTACTTGCGTCAGGTCAGTGGTTTTCTCCGGGTACTCTAGTTTCTTCCGCCAATAAAACTGACCGCCACGATATAACTGAAATATTATTGAAAGTGACGTTATAACCCTATCCCTTATCAAATTTCATCTGTCTCGAGTGCAGAAATATTTAACTATAGGTTGTGTAGAAATAGGGTAATCCACTAGTATAGCAGACGGAGAATCTGTTTTTCCTATGTCCAAAACGTCAAAAATAGTGTATGTTGCTAATTCCTGTTGATAAAACTGTTTTTCCTCTAATGTCCAAAACGTCAAAAATATTCTAAGTTGTTAATTCCCTTTGATAAAACTGTTTTTCCTTTGTCCAAAACGTCAAAAATATTCTAAGTTGTTAATTTTCGTCATTAATTTCTGTCGAGAGGAAACTGGCTCGAATTCTGATGAAGAAATTTAGCCACAGTCGTAATTTAAAATATTACAAAATTTAACCAACTGGTTACACACGGCTAAAATATGTCGTGATTTAAGGGTTTATGTTGTTTAACGCCACTTTCAACAATATATCAGTTACAGTGACGGTCAGTTTTATTGGTGGAGGAAACCGGAGTGCCAGGAGAAAACCACTGACTTGCCGCAAGTCATTGACAAACTTTATCATTCTATATCCAGTGTTGTCGTTCCCGCTACGCTCCACTCTATCTCTGTCAACGCTCATTTTACAAGATTTTTGAAAAATTTAGAAACAGTAAAAAAAAATGTACTTAAAATTGTTTTAATTATTGTAGATATCAATAAAGGTGAAAATAAATCACTCATTTCAAATCAATTCTCTCTTAAAAATGATTTGTGATCGTTTTTAACTTTTTAATTTTTACCTCCGCAAAATAGTTCTCCAAGAAGTGTGCGGGGATCATTTTTAAGAGAGAATTGATTTGAAATGAGTGATTTATTTTCATCTTTATTGATATATACAATAATTAAGACAATTTTAAGTACATTTTTTTTACTGTTTCTAAATTTTACAAAAATCTTGTAAAATGAGCGTTGACAGAGATGTTGTGTAGCGTAGCAGGAACGACAACTCTGGATAGAGAATGAAACTTTATCACATAATGTTGTATCGAGTAAAGTTAATCCAACTATCATACGTGATAACGACCACGACGGCCTCTAAGAATAGGAGAAATCCACCTAACTGTCTGTTCATACTATAACAACATATTAACAATAATGTCATGCATCAAATCTACATGTTATTATCGTATTATTTTTCATGTTGTTCTAATGGTGATTAGATTAGAAAGGTAAACTGTGAATGTTTACAAATATATGTACACGTGTCTATTTTTAATACATCATGTCTTGACACACACATATATTCAAATTATGATAAATTGGGGAATTTATGGTGTGCATGATAAATATGTATTTTCACATGTTCTAATTTTTATAACCTAGATTTAACTGTTATCGCTGTAGTAGAAATATCCATTAATATTTGCAATCAATGGTTGATGGTGTTTAACGCCACTGTCAACAATATTTCAGTCATACCGTGGCGTAATTACAATCAAAGTAAAGAAATAAGTACATGTGTACATGTATTCTTGTAAAATCATCAAAGGTAGGAGACAAAGAAAACAAATGGGACAATGACAAAAATGAGGAAGTTAGTAATAGTATAGTATATGACAAGAAAGTTAAAACAGTGATGGTCAACAATTACACCAACATCAACAAAACAAAAGAAAGTTAAAACAGTGTTGGTCAACAATTACACCAACATCAACAAAACAAAAGAAAGTTAAAACAGTGATGGTCAACAATTACACCAACATCAACAAAACAAAAGAAAGTTAAAACAGTGTTGGTCAACAATTACACCAACATCAACAAAACAAAAGAAAGTTAAAACAGTTATGGTCAACAATTACACCAACATCAACAAAACAAAAGAAAGTTAAAACAGTGATGGTCAACAATTACACCAACATCAACAAAACAAAAGAAATTTAAAACAGTGATGGTCAACCATTACACCAACATCAACAAAACAAAAGAAAGTTAAAACAGTGATTGTCAACAATTACACCAACATCAACAAAACAAAAGAAAGTTAAAACAGTGATGGTCAACAATTACACCAACATCAACAAAACAAA
>MJUT01003530.1:531864-542765 GCA_002080005.1 Gigantidas platifrons | reverse complement strand
ATCAACAAAACAAAAGAAAGTTAAAACAGTTATGGTCAACCATTACACCAACATCAACAAAACAAAAGAAACTTAAAACAGTTATGGTCAACAATTACACCAACATCAACAAAACAAACAATCACCTCTTACCCCCATTCATTACTACGACATTTGAAACATATATGGCAATATGTCGGGGTTAAACCTTCAACTCTTGATAATTGGACCTTCAACGGCAATACAGATATATAAACAAACAATTAAAAAAAAACCTGTCCAAATTCGCTTCCACTAAAAAGGACACTGTCACCATTAAATGACAATACATTTGTATAGGCATGGGTAGTACAATAGAAGGGTCAATCACTCATAGTTAACTGGCTACTAGCTACAATGTAGGAAGGTATAATATGTTGGTCACATGCACACTACCGCCAACTTTAGCAATATTTTAACTATACCGTTGCGTGAAATCATTGCCTTTACGAATAAGATTTATCGATGATTTTATACGCGTAGGTGTGTCAGATTTTAACTATAAATTTAGCTTTGTTAATAACATCACCATAAAAGCATGGACGAGAAACGCACTTTTTAATCAAATATCTCCATGCAGAATTATATTTTTATATAATATATTTATAGAGAAGACAACATTTTCAATAATTTATGAAAATGGTATCCTTTTTTCTTAGCTCACCTGGCCAAAGGACATGTGAGCTTTTGCCACCATGTTTCGTCCGTCGTCCGTCCGTCGTCGTCTGTCGTTATCTTTTCACATTTTAATCTTCTCCTCAGAAACCACTGAGCCAATTTAGACCAAACTTTGCTGGAATGGTCTTTGGATGGCCCCTTCCAAAATTGTGTCCGGTATATATATCCCCACTTCCAACCAAGATGGCCGCCAAGCTAAAAATAGAAAAAAGGGGTGATGAAAGTTTAATTGTCCATTGCTGTTTTGGTATAAGTCAAAATCACCTCAAATTTTAGCTGCAGCTACATGACTAGGAGTAGTTTAACATATATTCCCGGTTTTTCTGTGAAATTTTTCTTCCAGACGATTTATACCGATTATGCAAATTAGGCATATTTTGATAAAAGATCACATTTAAATCTTCTCCTGTGAAACCGCTGAACCAAATTAAACCAAACCTGGCAGGGATGGTCCCTGGGTGGGTTCCTTTCAAAATTGTGTCCGACAGCTCCGCCCTCCATTCAAGATGGCTGATGTTGCTAAAAATAGAAATGTATTCAATTGTCCATTGCTGCTTTAGTATAAGTCAAAATAAGCTCAAATTTTAACTGCAGCTACATGGCAAGGAGTAGTTTAACATACATTCCATCTTTTTCTGTGAAATTTTTCTGTAAGCCGATTTATACCGATTATGCAAATTAGGCATATTTTGATAAAAGATCACATTTAAATCTTCTCTTTTGAAACCGCGGAACCAAATTAAACCAAACCTGGCAGAGATGGTCCCTGGGTGGGTTCCTTTCAAAATTGTGTCCGACAGCCCCGCCCTCCATTCAAGATGGCTGTTGTTGCTAGAAATAGAAATTTCTTCAATTGTCCATTGATGCTTTAGTATAAGTCAAAATGAGCTCAAATTTTAACTGCAGCTACATGGCAAGGAGTAGTTTAACATATATTCCCAAAGGGTCATATGAGCTATTGTCACCACTGAGCGTCCGTCGTCTGTCGTCCGTCATCCGTCCGTTCGTTAACTTTTCACATTTTAATCAACTCCTCTGAAGCCACTGGGCCAAATTGAACCAAACTTTGGTGGAATGGTCCTTTGGTGGTCCCCTTTCGGAAATGTGTCCGATGACCCCAACTACCAACCAAGTTGTCCGCGGTTACTAAAAATATAAAATACAGCAAAAAATCAAATAAAAATCTTCTCCTCTAAAACTACTTGGCCATTTGGGACCAAACTTTGGTGGAATGGTCCTTAGGTGGTCCCCTTTCAGAATTGTGTTTGACGACCTCGGCCGCCAACCAAGATGGCCGCTGTTACTAAAAATAAAAAATTCAGCAAAAAATGAATTAAAAAATCTTCTCTGAAACTACTTGGCCATTTGGGACCAAACCTTAGTGGAATGGTTCTTTTGTGGTCCCCTTTCAGAATTGTGTCCGACAACATTGGCCCACAAACAAGATGGCCGCCGTTACTAAAAATAAGTGTGTCCGGTGACCACGACCTCCATCCAAGATGGCTGCCATGAGCAGACATAGTTTTAACATTCTAACCTTTTGGGATTTGAATAGTAACTTAGATGTATTTGGAATGCAGACATTCTTAAGAGTGCTTATGTATGTCAGGTGAGCGATACAGGGTCACCTGAGCCTCTAGTTTATTTTATCGCGATATTACGGACATTGAAATCAGGAACATTATTATACACGTGCAAATCAAACCAACTGAAGATTTAACACAAGGTAGACAACTCTAATAGTACATTATGTCAAATGCTAACGAGCATATTCCTGTCACATACACCTTATGTACCTGATTTGATTGATAATTTATCCCTCTTCAGTCCATTCAACCTTTGATCTCCTCCAAGGTAAGTATGTGTAACTAATGGATGGTAAAATAAAGACATTTATCACACTATAATTCGATTAATAGTTTTGTCATTATTATATCCTTTGCTTTTATAATATGATATTCAGGTAATTATTCATACAGGTTAATGCATTACTTTCTTGTAGTGTCCGCAACTTGGGAGAATATTTATACCTCCAGTTGTTTGTAGGAGGGCTCATGTCTTATTAACGTTATTTTTTCTTTGTTTGCGGATAATGATGCCCAACGCATTGTGTTGTGTTTTTGTTTTGTTTTTCTTCGTCTTGTGCACCCCATCGTCGGAAACCCACGGCTGATTACGCTTTGTTCCTCACTCCATCACCGTGGGTCGATTCGCACAAATTTCCTCGTTTTCATGAATATTCATCAGAAAAAAATTATCCAATCAGATTAGCGCTTACGGAAATGCAACTCTTCAAAATTGGAGGTTAATATAGATAAACGTCCTTTCCATCAAGTAAATTGTCAACTGTTTCTTTCTGAAACTCTTTTAATTCCTTTACACCAAACGTATTCACTCAACAAGGAGGCCATTTTTATTTTCAGTATTTACATTAAACCGAACAAGTGATAATAGGTGCGTTCTGATTGATTTAAATAACTGAAGATGATGGTCAAGAAACCAATGAATTAGGCTCGTGAACTATGCCTGAAAACGAGGAAATTTGTACGAATCGACCCACGGTGATGGAGTGGGGAACGAAGCGTAATCAGCCGTGGGTTTCCGACGATGGTGCATCCATGTTCCCCAGTTTCTCTGGATTCTCTATTTTTGATTGCCCCTTCGGTATTCTCTAAGGTTTACTTAGCCGTATTTGGCTATCCTGTTTAGGTTCCGTTTGGTTTACATGTTTCTAAAATCTTTTAAATGTTTTGTTTTTTTCAATTTTTTAATTATGTGTTTTACTAATGAAGGTTATTACATGAGGACGTCGTGCTCTATATTAGATATATACATTTTAATTACTATAAGCGGGTCGATACCTCTGCTGGTCGACAATTTACCCCCGAAGGAATCATCTGCACAATAGTCAAAGCTTCGGCGGCACTTTACATGGCTTAATACATACATCTAAGTTTGAAATATACTGTTCCTAAATAAGGGGCCGTCGTGGTCGTGATCGCATGGACTGAACGCAAGATGTTGCGTAACGTAACGTAACGCTAATAAGCGACGTTTTCAACGTTGTGACGCTTTAAACCAAATGTTGTAACTGCTTCACAAGTGGAACTTAAGTGATAATTCTTTGTAAAAAGTAGGAACCACTTTAAAAACCGAAGCACATATATATAAGTATTTTAATACATTAAAATTTTCCGTGAGATAGTCGAAATAATGTTGTTAACTTTTGGTTTTAAATAGAAAGTTTGTCGTATTTTCGGTATTTAAAAAGAACATTCAAATTTTGTCATTTTTAGATCTAAAGGTAGTGTGGTTCCGGTATTTGATTTTCCAAGTTTTCTTCTTTTAATTGACCATATGTTTTGACAAATGTGATCAGATTCCTGGTACAAGCAACGGAAAAACTATTTACGTTTTCGACGCTAACAGGCGCAAAATTCACAAAAGTCTTGAAAACGCATTTGACGTCGAAATTGATGAAGTGGACAATCCATTCAGACTTGGCATTTTATTCTGTTCGTGTTTATTTTAATTTCAATATACTCATGATTGGTATTAATGGTAGCCTTTGAATAGAACTAACTGCTTGGCACATACAAATGTCGATGATTTATTTGTGTGCTGCGTTATAAATCGTTAAAATTCCAAGCGACGTTGTTTTTTTTAGTAAAATTAAGAAGTTGACATTCTTTCAGACTGCGTATTTCGGTCAATATTTCTTTATCTTTCAAAAGTCATCTTCAAAATTTCTTGTATTATTTCTTACAATATAGATCTGCATAACAGTGAACAAATATTTACTCAACTTCACCTAAATTTATCGGGAAAAGCCTTTAAAGTTGGTGATCAGCATTTCAGTTCAGTATCTGACACATTGAATGGACTTAAATACATGCGGATAAAAACAAAAAACCTTAACAGAAAACGGCCATCGAGACATTACGTTGGAAGAATCTTGACGTTTACTTTCTTAGCAGATTTGGTGCGATTTCCGTGCATGCGTTTTCGTGAAATGCCCGAAAATCTTATCAATTTATAACAGAAATGTTACATCTGACGGGACGTTTTTAATACGGAAGGGGGGTTCCGTGGTGGGATACGACAGAATAAATATCAATATATTTCATAAATATTGTCGGAAAATTATTTCTCATATTCTACGGTTTATTATGATATAAAGATTATGTAGATATGGCATCATAAAAACTAATAACAACCACATTAAATCAGAAACTAAGGTTTTTTAAACGGCGTCGCAGTAACGTGCGCTCAGTCATGGTAGTTGAATTTACTACCTGTGCAATAAGTGCCGATCACAACTAAATTTGTGAGTTCGAACCCCGTTTATGACGAGGTGTACTCGATAAATATTATGTGATAAAGTTTGTTTGTGACTGGCGACAGGTCGTTGGTTTTCTCCGGGTACTCCGACTTCCCCCACCAATAAAACTGACAGCCACGAAATAGCTGAAATATTGTTGAAAGTGGCGTTAAACACCATAAACCAAGCCAACGCTAAGCCTGTTCCCGAATAATGTAATAAATTAAAAGTAGGGTCTATCTCCACAGAGAAAGTATTGGATATACTGACTGAGTTCTTTGGTTTACCTACCCCTAAAGATTTTAACATTCAATAATGTTGACTATCCAATTTTTTTACTATTAGCGTACCTGATGTAGGTTATTCCATAAATGCACTGTTCTCTAAATTAGATATATGCTTTTCTGCCATTATGACGTCATTTTAACCCCGCTGAGCCAGTGGTGGAAAAATCTCTAATCCTCTAGAGGATTAAAATGTCTCGTGCCTTTCTCCGCATTTGACTCGTTTGACTCGTTTGACAGCTTTTGAAATAAAGTTCGTGTTAAATAATGGGAGAAACAAATTCTCCTTTAGTTGCCCATGTGGGTTACAATATTTCTCCACTCTCGAGAGTTAAATGAAATATTTTATCCACTCGCCTTGGAGCTCGTGGTTAAAATTTTTAATTTAACTCTCTTGAGTGGAGAAATATCGTAACCCACGGGCAACTGAAGAACAATCTATATTTCTATTTCTACCACAGCTCACTCGATACATCTGGCAGTGAACTATTAGTTCCAGAAGGTATCATCCACCCAATAGTGACGTCAGAGCTTCCACGCTTGGTATTGGTTTATTAGAAATATTCAAGTTTAAAATTTTCTAAGCAATGAAATTTATTACAACTAGGGTCAATCTCCTGAATGAAACGGGACCGTCGAGGTCGTATGGTAGTTGGATTTACAACTACCTATGCAATCAGTGCCTATCACCATTTAGGTTGTGAGTTGGAACCCCGATATACATGTAGTATGTGAAAAATTTGTCAGTGACTTGCGACATGTCTGTGGTTTCTTTGGGTGCTCCGGTTTCCTCCATCAATTCAATAAAACCGACCGCCACGATATAACTGAAATATTGTTGAAAGTGGCATTAAACAACATAATCCATAATCCAATCCTATTCCCACATGCTTCTAACAAGTGCCTCAACAGAATAGCAAAAATGGGGAAATGTTAACTATACCTGTGCGAACTAAACCTTAGTATTAATCATATTTATAAAATTTAAGATTCTTTGGAAGCAAGAAAACCAAACGAACTGAAACAGAAGAAACCATTAGTTTTAGTAAATAAATTACAATATTGAGAAACTGTAAATTTCAATAATAGATACATCTATAATAACATGTCAGTGACCAGACACTGACTACTGTGCGACAATATTTACTTGTCTTTGAATTCTATAAAACACTAAATATTGCCATTGGTTGGTTTGGTTTATGGTTCTTAGCGCCACTTTCAACAATATTTCAGTTAAATCGTTGAATACCCGGAGAAAACCACCGACCTGCCGCAAGTGACTGACTGTTGAGTGTAGCGTAAATTGTTCTAATCCAGAATGTGCTTCTTTAAATATTGCAAATTAGAAAAATTAAATTAATAAGAAAATACAAAATGATAAAAAAAAATCTGACGTTAAAAAGATGCTACATAGCTAGATTTTACTTGTGATTTGTGTTGTAGAAATTATTAAGGATATCTACATCATATCTATATATATTAACGACGCTTTGCACTGGTCGATCTATGAATCATATTACAGTATTCAGATCACCTAAGTGGATATTGCATTTGTATAATAAATAATTGTCTTGCCCTATTCTCAATATTGGAAGAAATAATATATTAAGCCAGGTCAAATTTGTTGAGCCCACCAGCCCATTCACCTCCAACTTGATGGAGGGCTCATTCAGAGCAGAGAATGACCGACAACACCTCCGTCCTGTACTTGGTTTATTGGTCCAATGAGGCAGCTGTTTGGTGAAGCAGAGTACAATGTGATGGCCCAGAAGCGAGATGTAGCTAGAGGTTGATGATTCATCTTTCAGATTCTACCGAAATGCCGGACCGCCTACAGAAGCACCACTAATACCTTACCAGCGTAACCCGAGAAATGCCGGACCGCGTACAGAAGCACCACTAATACCTTACCATTGTAACCCGAGACTTGGTGATTGTTACTAGCACAGAAGCGACAACTCTAGATAAAGGCTTGAAAGTGAAAGGTGTGATTGCTTGGGTTTTGGCTAAACAGAATGGCATGTGCATAGCTCTGGTACAACATTTTTTTCAATAATGGTACATTGTCAACTTCTCTCGAACTTCTGCGGTGGTCTGAAAGTCAATATGACATAATGACACCACTGTTTTAATTTGATCCTTAACGAGATGTGTAACTTCCAAGCATTTTTGCCATTAATGTTTTTTGTATAAAGGTGTGTTTTGAATAAGATAGATTATGATGTAACAAACATTCTTCCTCATTCGTGCTATCTTGAATTATCATATGTAAATTTATGAAATTTGTAGAGATAAAGGTGCATGCGCTCCGGGATAATATTCGACCATTTTCACCTCTTTATTTATTCAAATACTGCAATGGTACATTGTGTAATACATATCTGTGCAATCTCATGCATGAAGCTATGCATATGATTTGATGAGAACAAAGAAGATTAATGTACATAAAAAAACAAAATTTTCTTTGAAGTCCATGGTTACATTTGGTCTTTAGAATTTTGGTTTTATTGTACGCTCAAAGTCAAAATATTAAAGGGTCAAATGATTTAAATGTCTGTGGGAGCAAGTAAATTAAAGGCCGAAACAGGATAGTAGAAAATCGGCTAAGGTGACATCATATGTCTGAGAGAGGAGAACCTATTACATTATTTAAGAACTACCGGTATATAAAAATCTGATAAATAATGTTCGAAACACTGACTACTGGCCGAATGATACTAACATATAGTCCAGCAGCAGGGGTATCGACCCAGTGATAGTAATAAACATGAATACATGTATTAGTACATTTGTATATCTAAATTAGTACAAATAAAACGTCACTGTAAAATAATATAACACCCTTTTACTACATGCTAGTGTTACATTGCAAAGGGACAAACAAGTCGTTGTTTTTCAATCGTCAAGAGTGAATGAGTTAGTGTTGTTTAACGCTAAGCGAGCATTTATTAGGTTGGTTTATGGTGTTTAACACCACTTTCAACAATATTTCAGCTATATCGTGGCTGTTAGTTGTATTGGTGCAGGAAACCGGAGTATCCGGATAAAACCATCGACCTGCCGTAGATCACTGACAAACTTTATCACATATTGTTGTATCGAGTACACCTCGTCATGAACGAGGGTCGAACTCACAACGTTAGTTCTGATAGGCATTGATTGCACAGGTAGTTGTAATTACAACTACCATGCGATCACGGCCACGACGCCCCCTCAATATTTAGAACAAATTATATTCAATAAAATTATGACGTCCGCTTTCGACTAAGCCAACTCGCTTAATTGGGTCTTTATAGACTAGTGCTTGCCCACTGAAAGAATAATCCGCGGGTAGACATGTCGCTCCACTCGGACACATTATCCTGAATCTGAGCTAACTAGTTTCTGCTCTTACTACTTAAAGTTTCATGGTTTGCGGATAAATAGCCAATTCCAATCTTATTGTCTTTAGTTTGACCCGACCAGGGCTCGAACCCTTGATCTACCCTTGTCGAGGCGAGCACACCAAACTTTACACCGCCGATGCAGTCTACTCCTTATTGAAGACCCTATTGTGACTGTTAATTGTAATATAGCAATAAAAGCGGGTGGCTGAAATGAGTTAGGTCGCTGGATCTAACAACTCATACAAGCCTATCACCAATACGGCGTGGGTTCGCGTCCAGCTTTGTATATTACAAAAAAGGTGCACTTGACTCGCAGCCGCAAATGATAAGGTTTGCCAGTTGCTTGCCCATGGTCGGTTGTTCTATCCGGGTAACTCCGGCTTCTTCCACCACTAAAACTGGTCGCCATGATATAGCTGAAATAGTGCTTAAAACACCAACAATCAAAATCAACTTTACTTATATCTGTATCTAGGTGTGATGTTTGATAATCTCTCATGTCTACGTACATCCATATCCTTTATATTTTGTAACATATAAATACGGTCATCACCTGTCAAAGAAACTGCATAGTAACTTACTGAAACTCAGTGTTAAGAAACTAATATCTAATGTTCGATTCGTCTTGACCTCCCGTTGTTTGTATGACTGCTCATGTATTAATTACGTCATTTGTGGTTGTTTGCCGACTGTGGTGTCTAACACATTTTGTGTCGTGTTTTTGTTTTGTTTGTCTTCGTCTCGCCAGTTTCTGTTGATTGCTCCTTCGGCATTATATAACAATTTATTATCTGATATCTAAGCTAATTCCTAGTACTGTAACCAATAAATTTTTCATATAAGCTGCTAGAGCAATTAAGAGAATTAAATTGAATTTATTGAAGTGTTAAAAAATGTGTCCTTTTGGGAGTTAACATGGGAAAGGGAGACTACCCTATGACTTTGGGATTTTGTAAAAACAACCATAGATATCCAGGCGGAATGATAAGCCTACATGAACCGTTTAGGTAAAGTCGAAACATATTTCTGCTTACTCTCCCTCCCTCTCTCCCTTGCATCAAAGTCTAGCAAGAATCTCTCTCTCTCTCTCTCTCTCTCTCTCTCTCTCTCTCTCTCTCTCTCTCTGTTGCATTCACGAAAGTCTAGTAGGAATGAAAATTCAATTCGGACATCATTGTAAGTAAGTGAACTGATAAAAAGAGAGCAATTTTTTTTAGATAAGGTTGAATTACACTAACATAAAAGTTGCTGAGTGTGCATTAAGTTTACATATTATTTCAGCATTGTTTATTTTTAATTGACAAGTCTATTAAGTAGGCGGTGAAACAAGTGTGAATAAATAAATAAATAAAATAATATATTATGTATCATCTATTTTTAATACATCATTTTTTTGACACCGAGATATATTGAAATGATGAATTAAGACGGGAAATTTATGGTGTGGAACTTTTATAAATTTTCAATTGATGAAAATTAGTATAAAAATACGTACAAGTCTCCTTAAAGTCACCATTATTCATCCAAAAGGCAAACTGTGAAAGGTAAGTTGAAAATAGCTACATCTTCTTTAAAATTAAAAATATATTTTTCTATAATTTTTACGTTGTATTTATTATTAATAAGTTAATAAATAGTCGATTTTCCTTCAATATTGTAGTTTTATGTAAAAAAAAAAATCATTTTGTTTAACCCAGCTTTGTGCAAATGTCTCGCTACAATTCAAAAATCACTTGCCGATTCTTATAATTTTTTTACGTAATTTATTTAATTCTAGTTTAATGTTGATTAAAATGTTTGAGAAAAAACCTGTTAAGTTGTCTTAACTATCAAAATGTATCAGTTTGATTTTGTTTCGGTATTTGTGTAGCATTTAATTGTGTCCTCTAGTTCAAAGTGTCCACCGGACACTTTTACATATGTTATAGTATCCAGCAGACACTATTTCATATCGCAATCTCTATAAAATATTGTCCGGGGGAACACTTTAACACAGGATACTAGTATGTGTTACATTTGGTCTATTGAAAAAAAAATGCATTAAAATGAAAATATCTAAATTATGCTTTTTCCGCAAGATTTCGCTATAACAAGAAACTTGCTTATTATAAACCCCAACCTTTAGAATCATTATAAAAATGGTGCATTAAAATTTAACTAAATGTCAATTTCCATAAAGTTTAACTAACTAATTATATAACGAATATCAAGTAG
>MJUT01003530.1:488318-502961 GCA_002080005.1 Gigantidas platifrons | reverse complement strand
TGAAGCTAGAGCCTTTAATTTCACATACAGGTATATTGATGACGTTTTATCTATCAATAATTCTAGATTTGCAGAATTTCTTCCATTGATATATCCTCCAGAGCTGGAAATTAAAGAGACCACAGATACAGCTTCGTCCGCATCATTTTTGGACTGGTGGTCAACTCAGTACTACGATTTATGATATTTTAAAATCATAAATTTTCCAAATATGTGCAGCAATATACCAGCTTCTCCGGCATATGGTGTTTACATCTCGCAATTGATACCTTATGCAAGAGCCAGTAGCAATTATTCTGATTTCCTGAAACCTCATCTTTATCTGAGAAACAGACTACTGGACCAGGGCTATAAAAAGATTCGCCTTATTTGATCTCTTAAAAAGTTTATATTCCGATACCAAGATCTTGTCGAAATATATTCTGTCTCTGCAGAGACGATGGTGAACGATGTATTTTCATAAAGTGAAAATGTATAAAGATAAGGAAGTCAACAAAAATGTCAAAAATGTTTTTTATCAATGTGTGACGTAAAAGTGTTTTTGACATTTACTTTCGTAGTTAAAATACTTCAGGTGACTCGTGGTTGTTGATGGAGATGGTTCACGATAGATGTTCCACCCTCCTCACTGAATTTAGTACTGCGTTGACTACTATTTTGCCTAATTTGTTCCAGTATTGTTATAAATACTGTTATAGTGATAGCCGGATCCTTTGAACCATAATGAAAGCGGGAGGTTTGGTGCCTTAAAATCTTATTCAACCCACCATTTCTTTGGAAATGCCTGTGCCAAGTCAGGGTCATTACGGTTTTCGCAGTTTTCCGGTTGTTGACTGATTTTGTCTGTTTATATACTTATATGAGTTTTTACTTTCCCTTTGGAAGATTGTTCGGAGTTCGGTAATTTTGTTATTATTCTTATTTCTATTAATAGGTTGTGTTCACTAATTCTAAGTTTTGTTGTTAGCTTTCTGTATTCAAAATTAGATATAGATAAGTAACTTTCCACTGATAAATTTTGTTTTAAATTTGAGAATAGATATAGTTTACTTTTTTGGTCTAATTTTGAGAACTTGTTATTTATTAAATTTTCATAGTAAAAATTTAGTGTTGATTTTACATATTTCTTGGGTAGTTTTACTTGATTTGGACTAGTAGTATTTTGGAGCTGTAAGATATCAAGACCTGTCTCATCAATAATACTCTTTGCATATGAAAACCATGCCTTGAAAATCTAAATTTTGGCAAAGTAAAAGGATTCTTTCAAAAATGGGTTTAATTTTGTTGTATATAGTCTTACAATTCAAAATATAACAAAGTTTGAGATTTAATAAAGTTCTCTACTGGCAATCTTCCAAGTTCTAATCTGACTGCTAAATTTGAAGCTTTCTTTCTAATGTCAAGAACATATTTGCAAAAGGACAGATGTAAATTTTCAATTGGAGTTTTATCGATAAAATTGATTAAATTTACTTCCTTATCATTGGTACTTGCTCTTTTCTTAGCCCTATACAAAGATATAAAAGTGTAAAAATATGTTACCTCAGAGTTATATGTCATAATTGGTTTAACTATTGAATCAAAAAGGTTGTTAGCTACTTTTACAGGTAAATTATTTAATGGGGTAGTATAAGATTTTATACAAAATAAAGCTTTCTTTGCTTTTTTAACCAAATCTGTAGTGATATGAGATAGATATCCGTTACTTTTCAGTGTTATACCTAAAAATGTATATTCAGAAACATTCTGTATTTGATTGTTTCTATAATATACGAATAATGGTTCTGTCTTGGTGTAATTTTGCTTAAATATCATAGATTTTGTTTTATTAACGTTAATAGCTAACTGCCAGTTGTCACAGTAATTGGAAAGATTATCTAGACTATGTTGAAGCCCATCTTTAATTTCAGATACTATTAACAAATCGTCAGCGAATAAAAGACAACAAATGTTCGAGTCTATTAGTCTTAAAGGGGTAGACTTGTTATTTTCAAAATTTTTAGTTATATTATTAATAAATACATTGCACAATGTAGGCTTAATGAGTCCCCTTGTTTAACTCCCCTTGAGATGTTAAAAAGACTGAGTGTTGATCTTTATGTTTCAAAGACGATGTTGTATTGAGATACTGTTCTTTCAATAATTTAAAAAGGTGTAATCCTACCCCCATTTTACATAATTTATATAAAAGTGCCTCTCTCCAAACTGAATCGAATGGCTTTCTGAGATCTACAAAACAGGCTAAATTTTCTTTTTATTTTTATGTATATATTTATTAATCAAAGATTTTAAAACAAAAATGCTATCTGCAGTTCTATGATTTTCTCTGAAACCAAATTGGGAGTTACTTAACTGGTCATCAATTATTTTAATTAATCTATTATTCAATATTGTATTAAAGATTTTTAGTAGACAGTTTATCAGTGAGACTCCTCTGTAATTATTGGGGTCATTTTCATCTCCTGATTTATAAATGGGAATTGTAAATTATTCTTTCCATGATTTCGGGTATACAATGTATCCCAGTTTTTAAAATTACATTAAATTTCTTCATATAAGAATTGATCATAACTAGACTCATTAAGCCTACATTGTGTTTTATAACTTCATTCAAAATTATATCTGGGCCAGCTGATTTTCCTTTTTTCAAATCAAATATTTCTTTCTTAATTTCTTTATATGTTATTGAATCTGACTCTGCTTTATACATCATGTCTTCTTCCATATTTTTCAACTGGTTTTCAATTTCTTTTTTTGAAATTAGAATTAAAGTGAGAAGGAATTCCCTGTTTTTGAAAGTGTTCTATAATTACAGATTCATCTTTTAATATTTCAGGTATATTTTCTTGTTATTTACTTTTTTTCTTAAATGATTTTAAAATATTCCAATATTCTTTTAGATTTTTATTCATATTATCAGAGAGAGAGTTAAAAATATTTTGTTTATATAAAAAAAATTTCTGTTTCACCATTCTTTTAAAAGTTTCTACACAAAGTAAAATATTTTTGTTTTAATACATTATTGTTAGGATTGTGTTTTATTTTAATTCCTAAAGAGTTTATTTCTCTTTTTGTTTCATATATTACATTATCTGACCACGGTTGTCTGTATTTTTTCTTCTTTTTCCTCCCAGATTTATGAAATGTCTTGCATGCTTTATCAGAAATACAATGTAAAATCTATGTTAATTTTCCAGTTGCCTCATCAACACCATCTTGATTTTCAGTTATATCATTTAATTCAAAACCAAGTATTTCATTTTTTATATTTTCATCAGACAAAGCTTTGGCATGGTTTTTCTTTTGAATACGATGTATGGCGGTAGTTTACCACCGTCTGCTGTGCATGCCAACATCACCGTGAATCTGTTTTTTTTTTCATTTCCAGTAGTTGTCATGCTGACGGACTTTTCTCCTGAAGTTGTAATTGTAGTAGCAGATGGCAAGTCGAATGTTAGGGGTGTTTGATCAGCGTTGCCGATTTGAGACAGACTATAATTATTTTTTTCTGAGCTGAATAATAAATGACTGGAAGTTAGTGAGTTGTTCCTCGTCGTCAGATGGTAGCCTTTGGGAAATGTTGGTTCGCCGTCTTATAGAAAGGCCGTGACGTTTCAAGAAGGCATAGCTCCATGAAATGGACCCTCTAAAGTTAGCCGTATTGTCTGACTGCCTGGCTAGATGGCTGGCTTTTAATCTCAATTCTGTCGTTGATATAGCATAACCCTGCATTCTGCGGTCAGTGATCCATTTTACAAGTTCAATTTCAAGGTCTGGAAATTGAGCAGTTTTTCCCCTCTCTGCCATCTTGCTACGTGGTAATTTCTGAAGTCTCTCTTTTTGTTTGCGCCAAAGTCTAATATTACTTTCTCCTACAACGTACTCTCTGCCTGCTGCACGGTTGGCATGAGCCCCTGCATATGTAATGATTTTAAGCTTGTCTCTCGCAGTATACGACTTTCTTATATTACCCATCTTCTGGGAGCGAAAATTCGGAGGTTAATGATCATTTGTAATTGTGTGTTTTTTCTTCAGCGTGGTTTATTTAAAATTTACTAATTGATTTTCTTTCATGATAATATTAAAAAACACAACAACAAAAAAACTCGCCCATGGCTTGGATGCTGTTCCCACTTTAAATTACAAGGCATTGTTTGTAGTTTATTGATGATCGTTAATTAGTAGGGTCAATTTTAAAAGATAAAAAAAAAATCCGATTGTCGGCGCTCTTTGATGTATGTAACAAAAATATTTGCAACTACTCACCACATGCGTTGCAATGTTTAACAATCTAATCTAATAAGTGATAATTATTGATTGCTTTTATTTGATCTTTAATTATTATTACCGCGGATATAATTATTATATATGTATAACCTAATTGCGGTAAGATTCGGAATTTAAACATGTATTTACCGATGTTGTGCTACGTTTCGTATCCACTACTAAACATCCGGACACAAAAAAATTGTAGGAAAACGACATATTAAAACTTAAAACAATTAATATTTTTCAATATTATTCAAGTTTAAAGAATATAAATAGTTCTAATATTCACTCAGAAGAAGAGACACGCTCAAAGCTATCAAAAATATATACGATTGACATTTAATTCTTACATTTCCGACCACGATTTTTTTCAAAAGTCCATGCGCATTAAAGACACGAACAAGTTTTTTTTCTGGAGATTTTCAAGGCCAAGAGGGGGTGCGCATTATGCACCAATGCGCATTATGCAACCCTAAATACGGTATATGTTTTGTAGCAACGCTAAATGTCGCACTCGACGCTAAGTGTTGCAAGGCTGATGCTAAATGTCGCAACCAACGCTAAATGTCGCAAAGCCTCATGACGCTAAATGTCTCACCTTTAACGGTAAATGTCGCAATTTTGAACTACCGCTATATGTCGCAACCTCAATGCTAAATGTCGCACTCTTTTATAAGCCCAAATGAATTATCAATTTGATATTTTAAGCTTTCACATCTATATACATTGTAGATAGAAACAAGATATAAGTGCTATACGTGGGCATAAATGAATATTCATTGGTTCATGTTGATGTATTACAATTATTTTAGAATTTTATTAGAATTTTACACATAAATTATATTTGGAAATTTAAATGGACTCTAACTCCAGATGAACATTCAAAGATAATAAATAGATATTGACCTTTGAAGAGCACATGTTTGAGTAATAATAAATATCAGTTATGCCAAAAGATAATGGTTCCAGAATTGTTTGTTCTTTAAAGTGATATCACAAGCCTATTGAAAAAGTCTATATAGTAATCATCGACAGTTATGTCAAGAATGAAAAGTGATATTTTATATAGCTGTCGTTTAGTTTATTATTTAGTTTATAATTATTTTATTTGATCAATGATACAAAGAGGATCAGACACAAGTTTTACCAACTTATGGAGTCTTCTATATATACAATCATTATTACATTATAATGAGAATGCACAAGAAAACAAGAAAAATATAATTTTATCATACAACATAGCTGAAAATAGTAAACGAATAAAAAGAAATGAGGAAAAAGTAAGTGTGTGTGTTTGGATGCTGGATGGTGATTGGTTAGTATATTAAACGATTAGATATCGTTTAGACCTTTTTATGAATCGAAAAACTGAATCACAAATAAAGCAAATATCTGCATAACTTAAGGTTTCACTTCCTGATGCGAGTAGGGAAATATTGATCGATTGAGACAAATCGCTTATGCTGAGAAACAGATCATTTCTTATTTCAGAATATTTGGTACAAACAAAAAAGAAGTGGTTCGCATCTTCTTGGGGGGCACCGCAGCTACACGCTGGACTAGATAAAATATTAACCTTGTATAGATCATAGTTTAGGAAAGAAGCTGTACATCTAAGTTGTCTTAGGATCACGTTTAACTTTCTAGGGCCATTGTAATAAAGTTTGGGAACTGAAATCTTATTTGATTGGCTGTTAAGACGAATAGCGTTTTTGAATTTGGATAATGAATCTAATTTTCTGATGCAATGTCAAGTTTGTTCCATTCTTTAACTGTGGAAGGAATAAATGACGAATTGGTTAAAGAGAGTCTACAGAAAGGAACTATCAAATGATCGCCGTTTCGCAAAGGGTATATAGTAGTACTCTGAATAGTTGGGGGGAACTAGACGACGCAAGTATTCAGGTGCCATTCCACATTTTGTATTAAAAAATAATTGGAGTTTCCTGCGATATCTTCAGTCTGATAGTGTTTCCCAACCTGTCTCAGCATATAAATACTCCGATTTTGTAAAAATGGGTAAACCTGTTACAATTCTGGCAGCGTCTAATTGAAGTTTTTCTAATTTGTCTGAATAGCCAATTCCACAATTATCCCAGACTTCACAAGCGTACTCAAAAAGGGGGCGAATGTAGACTAAATACATTTTTTCTAAGTTAGATCTATATAGACTGAATTTTAATTTCCGTAATATACCTAAATGTTTGGTTATATTCGTTATCATATTGTCTAAATGGTCATTCCATTTTGTATTTTGGGAGAGGATAACTCACAGATGCTTGTGACTAGTAGATGAAGGGATACTTTTGCCATTAAAAGAAAATTCGATGTTGTCTATGTTACCGGTATTAGAGAAAAACAAGATTTTTGTTTTTTCGGGATTGAATAACATTAACCATTTACTAGACCAGGCATTTAGTTCCAGTAGATCATGATTGATTGCCGATTTTATTTGATCAACACTTTGACTAGAATATCCGAGTGATGTGTCGTCAGCTAATAATCTACTCAACGATATATAGCTGTAAAGTTGAACTAGGCACACACGGAGAGTTACAGTACCGTTAGAAAAAAAATAGGTCGTGCTGTGCCTTTAACGGATATTGCGTTTTTGATCAAAAGTTGTACTAGTATATACATGAATACATTCACCGGGTTAAAACTTTATCGTGTTTCTTAATGGCATCTAATGTATAAAGAGTGTGAGTTCAAGCGAATCACACAAGAGACGACTACGGTAAGTATATGCAAATGTGCCATCAAGAGACTGGTTAGTTAAAACATAGTTTTAACTCGGTGAAATTGAGTTAACTTGATCTCATATCAAAGTAGATAATGGTTTTCATTCAGTTTATGAAATGCAATTTGATTTCAATTTCTCTTTAGTTGTGTGATGTTTAAGGAATCTGTAATAGATGTACACTCAGGTGCTATAAAAAGTTCACAATGTTAATTTTGAAGGCAAGAATCTTACTTCTTTTCAACACTTGTCAGAGTATTCGCGTTCTACATTGCACACTGTTGCCTAGCAGCAAGAAAAAATGATCCAGTAAAACTGTTACCAGGGTAACCATGCTGCATGCAGTTCTCATATTTTGTTGTTGCCTTCCTGTTTCAGACATGTTTATATGCCTTTATAGAGTATTATTTTCAGCTTATACTATGTTGTTGTTTATATGATAATGTTAACATTGCAATATCAAACAGGTGAAAGAAATGAGGGAACATATTAGTGATTTACAGAAAGTCTGTATCCTTTGTGACCATATCTACAACATATTGAGCCAAAATTATTACTGTCCAATAGATATTGTCTTAGACTATCATATGTCTCTCATTTTGTATATGTTATGATGTATATATAGCATTTTGCTGCAGCTTCATATCAAACGATTGTTTCCCATACCCTCTTTTTGTGCATTTCATAATTTTTGTACAATTTTCACATTTGCCAGTTTCCCCTTATACCAGATAGATTACTAAAGTTTTTGATAATTAAAGAAAAATTATGAAAATAATTTTGGGACTGGCTATGGGCATTTTATAAACCTGTGCAAAATTTTGCATAGATTCATGAACAACTGCAAGCTACTCTAAATAAATCGTTCAGTTTTGAATCTCCAAGAGCCTACACCTATTGATGCTAATTACATAAATCATCTATAACCAGCAATAAAAGTAATATACTAATTGTATTAACTGTTATAGTGATAACTGTCCAAAATGAATTGGTAGTGACTTTTTACTGATATACTCGTGTTGCTAGGCAACAGTTGCCAATTTATAATGAAAACATTCTGACAATTTGGAATGATGGAAATTATAATAGTGTAATAGGATATCATCATTTAATATCCGATAACTATTTTCTGAGAGATGTATAATGTTTAGAGACATGCAAATAAGTTAGCTTTGTGTCTACAAATTAACCCTGTAACATTTTATAATAACACTGGACTGTATAATGGAGAGTACATTACTTAATGTAGCTCACACTTCTAAACCGGTATAAGCCCAATGAGGAGCGCATTATAATACTTCATGATAATTTGACTTATGACTAAGTGTGTATAGGTAAATCGTCCTCCATTTCAGTACATTCACACACACACACATGCATATGCAATGTAAGGAATTTGTCAGTAACTCAGTGGTCAATAACGATCCGGACTATTGGTCTTTACGTCATGGATTCTATCATCAGTTTTGTCGGTTTTTCAGTATTTCCCATCTAAAATAGTACTGTTAACAATCCAGGAAGGATTGGCAATGTAAAGTGCTTTGGGTAAACTATCCCTTCGACTCCCAATAGTTATCTTTAAAGTATGCGCGAGATATATTGATCGATTTTATTAACCTACATGAAAGTGTGTGGAGTTTAGAGCCGGTCTTACACATAATTGTCTTGGGTTCATTTGTGAAGAAATTCTTTACAAAATGTATTATTATAAGGATAATAATACATTAATTGCACACACATCTATTGAATAGTATGAACGGATTCACTTTCTCATCATGGGTAAACTCCGCCCATTCAGGTTAATAAAATCGGTGAATACCTGGTCAACCAAAATATCACATATCATTATGTGACTACGTTTGACTTCATCAACACAGTAATTTGCAGTTTTAACCGCTTTCTGATACTAAGTACGAAAAATCAGTAGAATCTGCATAGTTCTTATGAGATAAAAGAATGAAATTGTTAAGTATGAAGTCATGAAGTTTACAATTTCACGCTCCACATTTTCATTCGAAAAACGTGGCATCACGAAATGTGTAATCATGAAGTTTACAATTCTATGATCTTGAAATATGGATTCGTGAACTTCACGATATCACACTTCACGATTTCTTTCGAAACAAGTGAAATAAGAAATTGTGATGAAAGAAGTAATGAAATAAATAAGTGTGAAATCATGAAGTTCATAATTCCACACTTCATGATTTGTTTCAAAACGAGAAATCATGAAGTATGAAATTGTGAAAGTTTGCGATCTACACGTTTTTTGATTGAATTAATGGAGTTGTGAAGTATGTAATACTGAAGTTCAAGGCTTTGTACTTCATGATTTAACGTTTTTTACTATAGAGATGTGAAAGTTTAAAATTAAGAAATAATTCATGGAAGCCATATGTATATATTGTTTTTACCACGGGTAGGCCCTTTATGTCACGAAGTTTTACCCCGAGCGTTAGCGAGGGGTAAAAAGCTGACATAAAGGGCCTACCCGTGGTAAAAACAATATATACATATGGCTTCTATGAATTATTTCGATTCTAATATGTAAAAATTGGTAAAATATCGTTATGAATGTTCGATGACGTCATAAATTACAATGGGTGTTGGTATATATTTTTTTTACCACGGGTTTGGACTCAAAGCGTTTGAAGGACGTCATATTAGAATATCAAATTGATAATTGATAATTCTTTTGGGCTTATAAAAGAGTGCGACATTTGGCGTTGATGTTGGGACATATAGCGGTAGTTCAAGATATTGCGACATTTAGCGTCAGGAGGTTTTGCGACATTTAGCGTCAGCCTTGTGACATTTAGCGTCAGACTTGCGACTTTAGCGTCAAGTGCGACATTTAGCGCCGGTGCGACATTTAGCGTTGCTACATGTTTTTATATTTTTCCTTTTTTCCCCGTCTAATTTGGTTTTTGTTTCATGAGTAATAGAACATTTTAAATATAATTCAATCTGAACATGATCTGAGAGATAAGTAAAATCATTTGTCTTAAAATATTTAACTGAGGACAGGAGACTCTCACTTAATATAACGTAATCAACAGAACTAAAACTATTATTTGACATGTAAGTAAAGTAACCCAGTGAATCTCCTAAAAATCGCCCATTTAATATGCGTAGTCCTGAAGACAAGCATAAATCTAACATTTTTTTCCCATGTGATTTAATAATAAAATCTTGATTTACTCTTTTTAATTCAGTATCAGATACATAGTCTGGTGGTAATAAATCAACACCATCAACATCATTAATTTGTGATGAGTCTATTTCAATAAAATTAGGATTTTGACCAGTCCTGGAATTAAAATCTCCAATTAATACTATTTTTCCTTTACTGGAAAAAGTTAAAACTTCTCCTTCGAGGGAAGTAAAATCATTATCATAATGTGGAGCTGTTAACAACAGTATACGTACATGAGAGATCAATTAAAATCACGCTTGCTTCGTCAAAGTAAATGTAAAATATACATTATTTACATTACCATTTAATGGGTGAATTTATTTCATGTTTAAATCATAGCATACAATTGTACTCTACTTTGTCATCATTCAGTTAAATTAAGCAGTCATAGAATATAATGCATACGGAAAATAAATCAAGCATTTGCAAAATTTGCAGTTTTCTTTTTTTTTTAGGTGCAATGCTCGCCCGTGTCACATTTCTAGGCCAATTAAACTATTCATGTAAAGTAAAGAAACTTTGAACCTACTTGTTTCCTATAGCATACCACCTAATTCTTTTCATAGTTCAGTAGAAATGACAAAATGGTTCAAAAATTAAACGTACATTTGTTCTTTTACAAATGCATGTCACAAACACAGGCACAGAAATGAAATCGTACATCGAACTACATACCTTGCTGGACCACATGATGAGTTCATCCAGGTTTATTGTTAGGTTCGTGTTTCTGGATCTTTAGTTTTCTCTGTAGTGTTTCTTTTTTTTTTGGTTATTGTGTTTTCTGTCCTTCTTTGATTTACGTATTTTGGCTATCCCTTTGATATCTCCAAACTCTTCTTCCACGAAATGAAATAGAATTTATAGCACATTAAAACTTAATTAGAGTTTATGTAAAATACAAATAAACTCTAACACAATGGCCAAAAGATGGAGTTTATTGTCGTCTATGGAGGCCGCCTTTAATCAAAGAATCAATTCGTAAATGCAGGCATAAAATAACAAGAATAATATGGAAGATAAATGGCCACAGTGCACATTTAAAGACGGCAAGATCTGGCAAGATTAACAGAATGCCGATTAATGAGATTTGGACAAATCTGCGCACCTTTGGTAACAAAGGATGCCAAAAATTCCCCTTGGTTAAAACAAGAAAGAACGAGGTACACGCTCTCCACATACGACGTCTCATATTCGCATCACCCCTTGGTTACCCTACATTCAAGGGAGTGAAGAAAATCAAAATTTATTTGTAATTTAAGCAATTAACCTGGTAAGCTCAAACTGGAACCAGTTCAGAACCGACCCCTCATGGTGGACACGAGATGGCCTTGCCCCAACTTCCTGCGGTAACGCAGAAAAGTTATACTATAATAAGATCCGACGTAGAATAACGGAAATAATCGTGACCCCAAATCTTGCCAGATCCCGCCATATGAGTGTGTCTCAACACACTCACTACCATACTAACCCCCACCCCACCCCCTTTATTTTTGAATTACTAGTATTCCGGAGGAAATATGCGATATTTGAGTCCGAAGATAGAAAATATTCCAATGCCCCTTGTATCTTGTTGAGATAAACTTCATTGCCTCTGTCTGATAAATGGCTTACGCTGCCATCATAACTATAGATTCCACAGCTTTGCCACCATGCCAATATCTCCTCGAGAGTAGTTTGCTCCAAACCACTTTAGCGTTTGGAAATAGCAATTTAATGCGTAAAATATCTCTGGTTATAGTATATTAACAAGATCAACACTTGATTTGGTCAGCTTATTGGAACCGTGCTAAATGAGCAACAGAGACGGGGGAGGGGGGTCGATCTTCTGCCTGTGCCACTGTTCCGCCCAACTTCCTCCACGACATTACCCCTTTTCCTGAACCTGCGAATGGACATCCCCTTGCTATTTAGTCCAAGATTTGGGTCCCCAATTCGTGAACTCGTATTACTCAGTGACCAATATACTATCGAGGAGCCGAAAAACCATATGGTCTTCGAACTTGCAAAATGAATGTATGTTTAATACCGGAGTAATTTTAATTGTAATCCGAATTGATTCCATGAGTTATGGAATGATGAATTTTCATCGACGTTTATATGAGAGCTACCCAATGCATATAACTGAATATTTCCTGAAAATTAAACCAAACATTAATAACATGAAACAAAACGAATATTTACACATGTCTAATTAAAATATACATGTGTATGTATGTATTTACCATGTACCCTGGGATAAAAGAAAGATTAAATGTCTATTTAAATTTGTGCATGAACACTGTCCAGTTGAAAATAAAATTTACATTTTTAATCTAGTTTGTTCCCATTACATTTGTGCATCAGCCATCTGTTAGAATACATTTTGTCATGGGATGGTTCCCATTACATTTGGTGCATCTGTGAGAATATCTACAGTTTTTGCCGAATTTACACTGAAAACCTCTGTTGAAATTTCTACAAACCAGACCAGGGTTATTCTGACGTTGAGCATTTGCTGAATTCAGCCCGCTTGGGTAGGCTGGACTGTTAACATTACCAATTGTGGTATTGACAGAGGGGGGAGTGGACACGCATAACATCCACAATTCCATATCAACTACACCCCATGAAGAAGAAGGGGAAAGGGCCTTGCGCAGTCGATACTGTTCGTCGTAGTTAACCCAACCTTGAGGGTAACCCCTTGAAGCTGCCATTCTGACTGTGTGCATGTATTTGAAAAATTCAATGCCTTTGTTTGGCCATTTTTCGAGCATTACGCTTGCGTAAACCATAAATGCAGAGGACCATATGTTTATATTTCTAATCGGGTTGCACGTTTTGTTCACAACAACGGCTGAAGACCCCCCTTTTACTGCCAAGTCACCTTCAATGTCTTGTTCATTTGCCAGCTCCCGTGCAGATTTTAATAACAAATGAAAATCAATGAAATCTCCTTTCCAAGCTTTTTCCTTTAATTTTAGTGGAATATGGGATGAAATGGGATAAAAAATACTGGGCATTACACCATGGGACCTGTTTATCTGCAATCGTGAATTAAGTGAACCAGAAAATATATCCCTCCCGGGGAATCCGTCATAACTAATAGTTGTGGAAACACACCTAGATTACTGCTCTGGGGTGGCCGATTTCCACTTGAACTACTTTGGGTATTTAAGAGAGTGCTGTTGGTGGTCCTTATCGACTGAGATCTTTCTTCTTCTTGGTTTCCCGGTATGTAACTTTGAACTTCTGAGACAATATTTACTACTGGGCCGTGTGAGATTGATAAATGTTGTTGTGGTCCAGATGCGCTGCTTTGTGAAGTTATTTCCAGGGCTGTTTGTGTTGATGGGGCCCTAGGTGCCGACCTGCTCCTCGTGTTGGCCTCGTTGCATCTGTCTGGTGCCGATGCATTTACCTTTCTCGGCTTTTTGGAAGCTGATTGCCTTGGTGTAGCTCTTGCAGGAGGTCTGCGATGCCTTTTTGGAGGTTGCATGATATCAATATTAGTTGGATGGCGTAGAATGTTCCTCGATTTTTTCGATTAAAAATTTTCGACTTGGTTTTTCAATTAAGTTTTTTAAAGGATGGAAATGACGTCACATGATGTATAAAGTTTTGGGGCCGGACCCGGGAAGGATAGATTGTTCCGGAATTTCTCTTTCATTAAATTGGTTTATCTTTTTAAAATGATAAACCTTATTAAAACAAATGGATCAAGCTGTTACATGACCCCTCTAACAACAAAAATCCGAGGGGTGTCGAGTACCAGAAACCAAGGTAGAATCTCCTGATTAAAAATCATGCATGTTTTATTATATTGTTAACTTGAAATATGTGTATCTAAAATCAACTTAGTAATGCGATATCTATTTTTATTTTTGCAATCCGTCCAGAATACCCTCACTTCATTTTGACTCGCCGAAACAAGCTTCCACGCACACGGCTGTATCGGTGAGCACTGAAGGAAGAATCCACTTACTCTGGGCATTCCGAAATTACGAACCTAGTGTTCTCCACTGTGTTCTTGTTTTTAAAACTGTATTGAAAATATTTGCTAATAAAGGTCAGTGGAACCTGGCATGGCTCCAGGTCTACTAGGCGAAAGGCTGAAGTTATACTGATACGACTCTTGGTTAGTCGGGTATTTCGTACATGTCCATTAACGGTCCACCGTAGAAACATGACTATATATCAACATAGAAAATACTAGCTATAGTAGTATAGACGATCAATGCGTCTTGTGATGATATTTCGTATTCCAGTGGATAGTACCTATTTTTCACCCCCGGTTTTTAGTGGGGTCCGAGTTGCTCATCTTTCTAAATTTTTTGTGTTGTCATATTTTGTGTCGTTTCGTTCTGAGTTTCGTGTTGTGATGTCCGTTACGATTTCTGCATGATAACGATGCTCGGTTCGTCTTTACCACCAGTTGTTTGTAGGAGGGCTCATGCCTAGT
>MJUT01003530.1:438782-453547 GCA_002080005.1 Gigantidas platifrons | reverse complement strand
AAAAAAAAAATGTTATTTTTTAAAGTTCATCATATACATTTTGCATTAAAATTAATATCAATATAAGCACATTCAAAATATAACAGTGTGTTAAATATTAAGAAAATAACAACATAATTATACAGTCAATCACTGATGGAGATAATTTTTAAGAATTTAATATGTACTGGTCTCTTGTATATACCAGATTCTTCAATTATTTCTTGACTTTTATATCCAAAATTTTACCTATATTTTCATTAAAATAAAAGCCATGATCTCCAATCAGCAGTTGAACTTTATTAATTGACGGCAATCCAATAAAATCAATGGGTAGATCATTACTAGATAGGGTTTCTGTGATCTCAGAGAAAAAATCGACTCTTAGGTTTTCAAAAGCTGGACATTCAAACATAAAATGATTTGTGGTCTCTATATCATTACTGTCACATAACTGAAAAAGGCCATTTTGCCTTAAACGCATGCGATATAAAACATAATTTATTGGTAAACAGTTAGTTCTTGCCAGAAGTTTAAGTCTTGATCTCTCGAAGTCTTCAATATTTTGTAGATATTTTTGTGTCCCTCGACTTACAAAAAATGTCTTATATGTCACTAAAGTAGTTTTTGTTTCGATTATTTCACGCTCCTTAATTTTATTATTCATTCCAAAGAACCTATTAAACGTATTTATGTTAAAATTTCCTTCAATGAAATGGCCAAGGCCTACATCTTCAAACAACGTACGAATATAAGAAAAATAAGGCCATTCAGTATTTTGTGTTTTAAATCGAGACAGTTCATGAAAAACTACTTTACTTAGCCTATTGTTTGATATTTTAGAAAATCTTAAGAAAAAGGAGACTCTTTGTCTATCTAGAAAGGCATTGATTGGTTCCCATCCTAGTTCCGCAAGTAGAGCACATTTCGGAATGTTCATTTTAGTGCGAATAGTAATTTTGGCTGCTTGATATTGAAGACTTTCTAATAAATCTTTTTGCGCTGCTGATGAAGGAAACCATACTGAGCAGCCATGTGCTGCTGTAGGGCGTAGTACTGAATTCCATAATGCACTACCAAATTCAATACGATTGAAATTACCATGTTTACCTAAAATTCTTATCATACCATTTAACTTGTTATCTATATTATCCTTAATGTGGTGGCCAATATGTTGAGTGGGTTTAAGAGAACGAGAGAAATATACCCCAAGGTATTTGTATTCATTTGTTTCTTCAATATATGTATCCCCAAGTACCCATTTTTTAGATTTATCAATACGTTTTCCTACTACTAATACTTTTGATTTATTTTGATTAAATTTTAAGTTCCATTTCGTGGCAAATGAAGAGGCAATATTAAGCATTGTTTGCAGGTCCGACTCGGATTCGGCCATTAGGGCGACGTCGTCTGCATATAATAATGCGTTTATTATTTGGGAAGCAATAGGAACACCGATATTATGTTCAGAGAGCATATCAATGAGGTCTTTCATCATAACAGAGAAAAGTGATGGAGACAAGATACATCCTTGTTTTACACCATTATCTTGGCTAAACCATTCTGATTCAAGGTCTCCAAGGACAACTTTATTGCTGACAGTACTGTACAGTTCTTTTAGTAAACGCCACACTTTCCCCTGAGCCCCAGTTTTCCAAAGAAGGTAAAACAGACCCTCTCTCCATACTCTGTCAAACGCTTTCGACAAATCTAAGAAAGCTATGTACGTTTTTAATTTGGATGATTTACGTAATGAACAAATACCGTTGAGTGTGAATAAATGATCTTCTATACGTCTGTCTCTTCTAAAGGCCCCCTGACTTTCTCCAAGAATATTATTATCTTCAAGATAGGCCATTATATTTTCTTCTAAAACTTTTGAGTATACTTTATACACATTTGAAGTGAGAGTTATGCTTCGATAGTTATCAATATCGTGCACAGATCCCGATTTATGGATAGGTACAATAATACCCCTCTGCCAAACTAAAGGTATTGTTTCAAGGTCTGTCACGGTAATAAAAAGGTCTACGAGAGAACAGAGCATTATATCGCCACCATATTTCAGGAATTCATTCGGTATACCATCTGGTCCTACCGCCTTTTCTTATTGTAATTTTTTCAATATTTTTTCTATATAGGGCCTTTTCACTTCTAAAGAAAACATATTTTGTGTCGGAACTTTATTGTTTTTAATATTATCTAAAAATGTTTTAACCTTTTCTTGGTGTCTATGACTTACTAAATTATCTTTGCCTATGTCGCTAAAGTGTTTCGCAAGACATTTTTCAATTGTACCTTTGTTTTCAATAAGAGTTGTTTTATCAACTGGGTCTATGAAATGTGATGGATTACGTCTACTTTTATCTTCTCTGAGCATTTCCCAAAAACCTTTACTTCGGTGTTTTGTTTTTGTTACCTCCCTTACTATGTATAATTTTAATACTAATGATCACATGATCACTGTTCAGGTCATATTTACCATCTTCGTCAATAAATACCTGATCAACTTTGTGGATTAATTCATTTGACATAAGAATGTAGTCGATTGCCGATCTTTGGTTATTTAGAATTCGAGTATAGAAACCGTTGCCGCATTCAAGAGTATTCACGACAGATAGTTCGCTCGCGTCGATAAACCGTAATAGTCGATCACCGTTATATGAACACTGCTTTTTGAGTATCGTTTTAGACGTGAAGGGACATTTATCGGTACATTTTCCGTTAAAATCGCCCATAAGAATGATATTGAATCCCAGACTGTTAAAGTACGATACATTTTCTAAAAGTTCATAATATAGTGCATCTGTTTTTTCCTTTTCTACACCATCGTTAGGAAAATATGCAACCCCTATTGCCGTTTTAGTGTTGTTTATTCTAACAAGGGACCATAATCTTTCAAAAGAATCATACCTACTGCCGTGTAAATTATCGTCCATGACTGATATCTCGCGAGATACGCAAAGTCCGATACCGCCTCTAGTCTTTTTTCCTTTTCTACATTTCCCTATCCATAGATAGTCTTTATCTAGATTTGATGGGGGGGTCATCAGTGTTAAGAAAGATTTCAGCAACGCCAAAAATTGATATATTTTCAGTTATAAGATGTCGATTTAAGTCATGGACTTTACTTGAAAGCCCCCTTATGTTTAAAAGGTTGACATTCACAGTTTGGTATCTACGATTCCCTAATCTAGTCCCTTCATTTCTACACCCACCACGATTATGTCTACGTTTTTTTGGTAATGACTTCATTGAACTGCCGTCGTATACGGCACAATCTTCTTGGCCGTTTACCTAACAATAATTATACACATTACAAAATTTAGATTTGTGACCAAACTCATTACACTCATTACATTTAACAGAAGTACCATGTCTACATACATTAGACGTGTGATTTGTTTCACCACAGTACCAACACCTAATATCTTGCTTTTTTTNTTTGAATACCCGTCTGTTGTTCTGCTACTATACCCGCGTGCATATGAGTTCATGTTTCTAATTGGAAACCTCTCTTTAGATCTGTTGTTATAGTCTCGTTGGTTAGAATGCATATTGGTATAGGTATTTGTATTTGAATTTCTTGTCCGTGCGTATTGACCACTGTTTCTCGTGTACCTTCGGTTTTTGGTCTCTGTAACTTTACCAACAGGTATATAATTGTTTGAAGCTTTCACTGTGATTTCCAGATTTGATGCTAGCATTCTTGTACCGTGTTGGTTCAGATGAACTCCATCGTTGTTGAAGCAAGCAGAATTGATGGTTCCGTTTAATAGTTTAAAGGATAATTCGTTGTTAACATAGTGACAATTTTCGTCGTTCGCTAGTTTTTCAAGGATAGTGTTACCTTTCTGGATATTGTAATGCTTGTCATTCAATCTAGGTAATAGACCAGATACTACCACGTTTTCAGAAACCCTCTTTGCAACATTGATAAGGTTTGAATAATCATCTCTAAAGGTCTCTTCTTCGAAGGTGGTATCTGAGCAATCATTGCTACCTGCTTGGAGAATCACATTCTCAAAGTTTGTTGTCATAGGTAGTTTTAGTAGTTCGTTGATAACGTCACATATTCGTCCTCCGCGTAAGCATACAGGTTTGATATTGAGTTCGTAGGTCTTAGTGTCAATATTACGTATAATTGAACTTCCAATTAGTAAAGTCCCAAACGCTTTTGTGTTATTCCTAACATTTTGAGTAGGGTGTGCTTGATTCCTTGTCTGTGGTGTGTCCGGTGTTTTTGGAGCTGTTGTTTGTCCATCGTTGTCCATGATTCTTTCCGGAACACTGTTGTTGTTTGCATTAAGTATTTTCTGCCTGAGTCGTGTGTTTTCTGCCTGGAGGGTCTCCAGTTCCTTGGTTTTTTCGTTCAGCTGTTTTGTAACTTTTTGGTTATTCTCAATGACAGTAATCAATTGTCTTTCGATTCTTCGAACGATTTTTGGAAGATCTCTACATTCTGTGCAAATCCAAAAATGTACAGTGTCTTTTTCGGTTAGTCCCACACATATGTCATGATACCACTCCATGCACCAGTTGCATTGTATCATACCACTGTCGGTAATTCTACCTTCGCATGTACAGTTTATTGTGCTCTCATTTTTCTTCTTTGTCGATCTTCGGGTGTTTTTCTTTTCTTTCTTTCCATTATCCGACGTTGACGCTTTCTTTTGTTCTGTTTTTTCCATTGTCACCTTAATGTTAGTAATGTCATTCTCAATAAGGTGTTCTTCGGTTTCATTCTGGTCTTGTGTTCCATTCAAGAAAGATGTCGTAATAGCAAGTTGTTGAAAGGAGTCTGACAATAGAAGCTCATGATCTAATGTGTCCATCGTATCGTCATGTTGTTCTGCTATTTGATCTACGGGTGCTTCGTGCACATCATCTACAACTTTCTTTGATTCGCTTGGTATTTTTCTTTTCGATCTGGCCAGTAAGCTTTGGCATTCATTATTCAATGCAACCATCTGCAATCATTTTCGGGTTAACTCGTGGAAGGAGGATTTCGATCTCCTCGACCATCTGCTTCATACATTTATGTTTATTAAAAGCCTTCAGTTCAGTTGCAGACATTTCTTTTACTTTTGTCATATATTTGTCTTTAATTGATTTTTCAATATCAGATAACATAGCACGACTGTTCGGTGACAAAGTCATAAACGACATGATTTAACGCGTTTCAGTATAGTAAACTTCACCTACACGGGCCTGTAGTTTTATTTTACTTCCCCCGGCAGTGATCAGGGTACAAAGTCCAACTTCGTAAAAACGATCGATTGTTCGTTCCTCTATACTGTCACTTTAATGCCTAGTGAGTTGTGTTTACTATTGTGTTATGTTATACTATTTACTGAATGTTTTAAAATAAAAAAAACAAAATCCAAATAAACTTATGGACTCACATATGCTGTTGGAATTAATAAAAATCCTTCTATAATAATGTTCACCATAAAAATCTTGCACTATAATGTTTAGAAAGAAGATATTTTATCTATTTTCATCCGAGCGAAAAAAAAAACAACTTCCATATATCAAGGGAGATAATTGTCCAATAAATCTGACCGTCACGATAACTAAAATATTGTTGAAGATGGCGTTTTCAGACGCCATAAATCCCTAAGCCACAACCTATTATTAGCGGCCGTCGTGGTCATGATCGTATGGTAGTTGAATTATATTTTACTCGATACAGTGTGATAAAGTTTGTCATTGTCAGTGACTTGCGGTAATATTTTCGCGCCTCGCTCCACTCGACGCGATTATTTTTGACGTTTTGGACATAGGAAAAACAGTTTTATCAACTGGAATTAACAACTTAGAATATTTTTGACGTTTTGGACATAGGAAAAACAGTTTTATCAACTGGAATTAACAACTTAGAATNCTAAACCCCATAAAGCACAACCTATTCTGAGCGTGTGTAACCAGCTGGTTAAATTTACCTTATGTACTTAAATCATCACGGAGGTTAAATTTCTTCATCAGAATTCGAGCCAGTTTCCTCTCGACAGAAATTAATGAGGTAAATTAACAACTTAGAATATTTTTGACGTTTTGGACATAGGAAAAACAGTTTTATCAACTGGAATTAACAACTTAGAATATTTTTGACGTTTTGGACATAGGAAAAACAGTTTTGATTGCAATCTATTATAATATTTATATCTAGGGCCTCTAAAAGAAATTTGGCAAGGCGGAACAAGACTTCCTTAGGGCCTTGGGGACAGGCTTATTTTTCTAAATCAATTATAAAATTAGTTGAAAATACCCCCCAAAAATGAAAAAATCAAAATAAAACGTCTATGGCCTCCGAACCGATATACCGACTGAACCCCTCTCTCTCTCTCTCTCTCTCTCTCTCTCTCTCTCTCTCTCTCTCTCTCTCGTAGGCCCTGTTCATATCTACATGTAGACTATAATAATTGCATGCTCACATTGCACTCGTCTATAGGAAAAGATGATATCGATTTTGTTTGATATATTTGCCATTTCATGCCATTTCTATCCAAATAATTGTACTTCCGCTTTAACAATCGTTTTATGTTTACATACTAAAAGCGCAATACGAAAACGGTTAAAGACCAATTATTCTAGATCGTCACCAATAAATGTTAGAGACTTTGCAACATTGGGTTAGGGTTGGGGTTATAGTGATTAACGCCACTTCCAACAGTATTTCAGTTATGTCGTGGCGATCAGTTTTACTGGTGGAGGATACCAGAAAAAACCACAGACCTGCCGCAAGTCACTGACAAACTTTATGACATAAAATTTTATCGAGTACACCTCGCCATGAGAGGGATTCGAACGCACACCTTTAGTGGTGATAGGCACTGATTGCACAGGTAGTTGTAAATCCAACTACTATACGATCAAGACCACGACGGCCCCAGACACATTGGTTACACAAGACACAGGACGAAGACAAACAAAACACAATGCAACACAAAAAACAAAAAAGATGAGCAACACGGACCCCACCAAAAAGCCTGTGGGAACCTAGATGTTCGTTAAGGTTAAGCAGTTCTGGTTTCTACAAAAAGGTCCACCGTGATACTGATACATATTGTCACTTCCGGTAAAAGTCTTATCGGTGATAGAGAACAGAAAAATATACTTAAAAGGGGAAATATTCATTGCTATTTTCATTGTCACGATCAAGCAAAGGTAACCACTGCAGATTTAGCTATCATGTTTAACTCTTTGGTTAATTTGCTCCCAAAGACATTCAAATTTTAGGACTTCCCAATCTTTTGACTTTGATCGCACATAATGAATAAATATACCGGAAAAACGTGTCGTGCGCACTAAATTAGATATTACGTTTTTATTACAGGATGTCATAAGAATATTAAAACGACATAATTTCAAATGATATCAAATGGTGTTAACTGTAAAGAAAGTATAATATGATAATAGGTGTTACCTAACTTGGGACGAAGTGTTTTTAACATTCATAACCGGAAATTGGGTACGAGTTGGTAGGGTACGAGTTGGAAAAGGTACGAGTTGACATGGAATCTGTAATTCGTTTCAAGATTACTGCGCATCCGATTCTCTGCAGATTTAACCATGTATTGATTTCCGATGTGTGTTATTTCTGATGCATGAAATTTAAGTCATTAGTGATATGGATCTGGAATCAAAATATTGCTATTTCTACCATAGTTGGGACTTCGCCCCATATGAAACAGACATTGGTCTGAAATATTTCTTATAAATTATGAATCAAATTGACATTCCATGAGTATAGAAATAATATTATTAAATTTTCTGAACTTATGTTAAGTAAAAGAAAGCCAATATTGAAGAAACTGTGTCATTTCATAAGTGTTGTTAATACCGGTGTTTGTTCTCCTTCAATCTAATTAAAATTAGATCTCTCACTTGCTCTTGCTGATATGAGAGAGATCTAACGCAACCCGGTTGGCAGCTCGTTTTGGTGACCCGAGGTCACGAACTTTTTGAACTTCACAACAGCCAATCAAAAACGGCGTTTCGTATGAATTTCGTCGTGGAAGTCAAAACCATCAACAATGGCAGTGACAGCCTTAATTCTTTGATCGGTCAATTTTAGCTTTTTGTTAAAGATTTTTTTTTTCGATTTTCTCACCAGTGGACGTGACTTCACTTTGCACAAACGCAAACCCGCAAAGCACACATATATTTGAATTGTAATAAATACGCCTAGGCGTGAGAGGGCTTCTAAATGCCATTGATTTGTGTCGTAATATTTATGAATTTTCACCTGAACTTGAAGACGTCTTATCTCCGGAAATGTAAACAGTTGTCGGAACAATCGGGCTCCGACATAGTCGACATAGTTAACATTGGGAGAATTCCGATTTCTTGCATAATTTATTAGCACACAGAGTTACGTCCCTTACATAAATCTTCTTTCAAGATCTCGTAAGCGATCATTTGAATGGACAATATTTTGCTTGACCCTAGGTCACCAGAACGAGCTGCCAACCGGGTTGCGTTAGATCTCTCTCATATCAGCAAGAGCAAGTGAGAGATCTAATTTTAATTAGATTGGTTCTCCTTGTACCCTCTCTCCTAATTTGTGTATATATTGTAAATAGTTGTTGTTATTTTGATTTTATTGTTATATTTCTGTACCATTGTTATACATTGGCTTTATGAGTATAAAGATATATAATATAGTACGCAGATTGCACTGTAAATATATATATATATATATCATTTTTGTATATATATTAATCAAAATTAGAATTAAAACAGAATTCTGGAACTTCAATCACATTTTATATATCACAAGCGCTTTCACTGTTTACACATATCACCAGGTACAATAAATAATTCATTTTACATATATTTAACTCTCGAGAGTGGAGAAATATCGTAGCCCACATGGGCAACTGAAGGAGAATTTGTTTCTCCCATTATTTTTATACAGAACAGCATAAGAAAAGACACAGAACCTGCTCGTCATGTTTGTTGTTGTCGTATGCGAACTTTTGGGATCTTAGATTAGCATAGGAAAATTCCAGAGAATTTTGAATATTCATCACCATCTTTCCTCCAATGAATCAGGAGGGTAAAATATTCCGCGAAAATATATCATGTCTCCAGTGAATAGCACATGAGTGGTGAAACGTCTTTTGGACTATCCACGGTGAACAGTTCATTACATAATTTACCATGAGTAGACATGCAGTCTTTTTAATAGGAAAACTTATACTGAGGTATAATACCGGTAATGTTTAATACAATATACTAGCAGTACCAGTATCGCGGTGTGTATGCTTCACTCTATCCAGCGACTCTATCATATGTTGGTTTTGTTTTTGGTTGTGGTTTTTTTTTATTGGGAAGGGGGTTGGGGTTGTGGTCGTAATGGAAGTTGAATTTACTTGTACATATGCAATCCGTGCAATTGTCACTGAAGTTTTCGAGTTGAGTTCATTTCCAACGTTGTCCACGTAAAAACGATGTTCGATTAGTCTAGACTCCATTTGATTTCCATATTAGATGTTGTGCGTGTCGTTTATAATAAAAAAAAATGACGGGTGTCACATGTGAAGCAGGAACTGCTAACCCTTCCGGAGTACCAGAGTTTACCCCCATATTTAGGTGGGGTTCATGTTGCTCGATCTTTAGTTTTCTGTGTAATATTTTGTAGATCAATGTTTGTCCTTGTCCCTTTTATTTTGGCCATTGTATTGTCCGTGTTCAATTTAGATCTTCAGATTAACAATGTAATGAATGTGGTATCTTCAAACTCTTCTCATAACCCATGAGTATGAAGATTAAAACATCTCGATATTTGTATTTAAAAGGGGGAAAGGGGGGGGGTGGCTGTAACTCTCATGTATAAACTTGTATCTGCCATTAACATTTAAATCAATATCAAATTTTTACATGTTTTTGAAAATGCTCCTAAATGTTTAAAATCTTAGATATCCGAGCTCCTTACAGATCTTGTCTAAATATTGTAATTATTATTTGAGTACAAGTGTCCCCGATTTCAAAAATATTTACAATAAAAAAAAACGTAGATATCTCATTTAGTGCACACGATGCGTTCCTGTAATATCGTACAACGGGTACTCTCATATTCAGCAAGATTGGAATAAATAAATAAATAAATAAATAAATAAATAAATAAATAAATAAATAAATAAAAAGTCTTTGGGAGCTAGAAAACTACAGGGTCTGTACAGGATAGCCATGATATGCTAAGGTTACATATGACCTGGGCCTATGAGAGGGGGAGTTCAGACGGTACATCGGTCTGGGACCCGGAGAGCTAAGAAGGGGTCCGTGAATCTCTGAAGAGCCCCATAGCCTTAGCCATTGACGTTTTATTTTGAATTTTTTTTGGGGAGGAGCGGGGGGGGGGGTATTTTCAACTCTTGAAAATCATCAATTTTGAGAGAAGTTTTGAACAATCTATCCTCGAGACCCCAAAGCCGTCTGGTTCCGCCTTGCATACTTACTCTTGGAGACCCTGCATATGCCTGAGAGAGGTTGACCTTAGTTGTAATGAATTACATTATGCAAGGACTATAAAGTATAAGAATGTCCGGTCCAGGGGTTAGGGTGTTTAACGCCACTTTCAACAATATCTCAGTTATATAGTGGCAGTCCGGTCCATTACACCTCGTTATTAACGAAGTGTAATGGACCTGATAGCCATGATATAAATGAGATAGGACAGCCACGATATAACTGAGATATTGTTGAAAGTGGCGTTAAATACCATAACCGTAACCCCTGGACCGGACATTCTAAATATATATTAAACATTTTTTTCAACAATTAAAACGTGTCGTTGTTGACAACTTGAAATTTAAAACCCAAAAAATATTTTGAACCCGATCACCATGCATTTCCTTTTTTTGTTTTAAGTTAAAGGTAAAAGATATGCCATTTGAATTCATACAATTACAAAGTTGTTAAACAGATTAATCTCATATACTTTGATATCTTTGACTGAACAAATAAATAGTTTTCTTTTCAATCGGATTTGGAACGCTCAAACAAGTGCACACTGCATTGGGTTATTTAATCGTATTTTAAAGTACACGGATTGGTGTGTATGTACATAAAAATTTGTGGAGAAAGTGAAGAGAGTGATCGCTTTATTTATTATTTTTAGTTATTGTGATTTAATTTAATATTCAAATAGTACAAGTAAGTCAGACTTTTGGTACAGATTGTGTTGACCGGGAGTATTCAGCTTTCGATAACTAGATGAACAATTAACCTTGCCGAAAATGACTTGAGTTTTCGCTCATGAAATTCAATTTCGTTTATGAAGAAAAACTGGTAAAATGGCACTTTTACAACAAAAACATATTTTTAAACGCTAAGTGTGTGTTCTAAGACCAGTTTGTCGTTATTATAATATATAATGGAGAATCTATCTTTATACGAGAGATATCTGACCAAAAGTTCAACCTATGGTCATCGGTCTTTACCTAGTTCTCGGATAAGTTTTGCTACGGGAACTAGGTTTAACAATAAATATGAGAGACGTTTATCCGACATGATTAAGAAATCGACGTACAATATCAAACCTATTCGATATGAAAAAGACTCTTTGACGCGTTACCGGGCGCCAGCAGCTACGATTCCAGTTGGACCGCATCAATCTGTAACAAAAATAGACTACTCGTATCCAAGTGGGGATTTATTGAGGTCAATGAACCCACAGCCTAAATGGATATATAGAAGTAAATCGGATTTAGGATCCTGTCGAATTTTGGATCAGGATTATCAATATTTCAACAACGATCAATCGACCACAGCATCTAGTAATGAAAATGGTGAAAAAAGGAATGAAAGCCAAATGTCTAAATCTAATCGCGATAGTGATACGGCAAAACAAAGTGAAAGTAGGGCTTCACCGCTAAAGGATATTGAGGAATCAGGCGTTCCTGTAGCAAGCAAAGAGTTTTCACATACAGAAAATGAGGATACTTATTATGCCTTCTTTAAGCCGTTGGTGGGTGACAGTAGAGATCGGTATATCGAAAATGCCCACATGAAGCGAGCTGTGGAGGGGGTGATAATTCCTCTTAAAGCCGAGAGCAAATATATGGACCATGACAAAAAGCCATTTGTTCCACGTCAAATCAGATTTACCGATACATTCAATAAAGTGATGGAACCTAGACAAGAAACCTTTCCCAAAATGCCAACAAAACTTCCAGCATTGTACCGAAACAATACGACAATTGAAACAAGTGGCGGCCGAACCGATCCTCTAAAGGGTCCAGAATTATCGCAGGGTGTTCCAACAACAAGGATGGCATTATATCAAAAGGCCCAGGTAACACAATCACTGGACAGGGATATGATTAGAACGTACGAAAAACAAGCGAAACTACGGGAAATGATACAAAAATAGGATTAATGGGAAGTAGATCGTCAACAGCACATTTATAACAACATTTATAAGCAAGTGGACTTGTCTTAAATTGCCATTGAGGGAATGTCATTAGTTTGTCCGTTGTATTTTCGTGCAAAATAAACATACAGTTAGTATTGTGCGCCACATCCTGAGAGATTTTACAAAGTAGTTGTGTCTCTGGGGACTTTGGCTTCTATCAACATTAGACCTACCTGGCGGCCACGATATAGCTGCAAACTAATGGAAGAGGAATAAAAAAAAGTTTTATTTGTATTTTACCAAAAGCATATTTTGTCCACCAATAAATATTGATATTTACTTAAAAAATAAGTTTTACGTTCAAATGTATCCAATATGATGCGAAGCCGTGGTGGTCGTAATCGTATGGTAGTTGGACTTACAATTACATGTACAGTCAGTACCATTCACCACTAAACACGTTCATGGTGAGTTGCACTCGATACAACATTATGTGATGAAGTTTGTCAGTGACTTGCTGTGGTTTTCTCTTGGTCGTCCGGTTTCCTCCACCAATAAAACGGACCGCCACGATATGACTTGGATATTGCTGAAAGTGGCGTTAGTTAGTGGTGATGGACACTGATTGCATAGGTAGTTGAACATCCAACTACCATACGATCATGACCACATGACGGCCCCGATTTCCTTGCATAAAAGAATCATGTTTTGCGATATTATTAATGAAAATTAGGAAATTAATAGTAATATGGCGCCTCGTAACTTACACGACAATTTATTTGGTTGATTTGATTTGATTTATTGTGTTTAACGCTACTTTCAGTAATATTTCAGCCATATCATGGCGACCAGTTTTAGTGGCGGAGGAAGCCGGAGAGAACCACCAACCATGGGCAAGTAGCTGGTCAATTTTATCACTTGCGGCTGCGAGTCGAGGACACCTTTTTGTAATTTACAAATCCAGACGCGAACCCATGCTGCATTGGTGATAGACTTGTATGAGTTGTTAGGTAATCCAACTACCTAACTCATTGAGCCACCCTTCAATTTATTTGGACCATTCACAAATATTTATCAATAATATATCCAAAGTATATAAGAAAAGTTTAAAGATACAACATGCGTAGCCCAGAGCAGTAAATCGAAGAACAGACACCATCGTGTAATGATGTAGTATACGTGTCCCGCCATAATCATTAAAATTATCAGAACAACAGAAAAACGTCGACTGCCATTTAAATGTTTTGTATTTATTCAAGAGACAGATAAAACAAAACAAATCCGGAAAAAGTAAAATAATAAAATGAAAACCAAAAATACCACACTGTTGGAACAATTCCAAAATAAAATATAAAAATGGATTGATTTGATTGGTTTTTTTTGTTTTTTTTTGTGTTTAACGCCACTTTCAGCAATATTTCAGCTATATCATGGCGAGATAAAAAAAATGGAAGAAAGAGGCAAACCGATACCCTTAACACACAAATACATGACCGCCCACTTTCCTCGCTTGGTATAGGCACTTCAATAAAAAAAAAAATGGCGGGGTCAACCCTTACACAAACTAACGAGGCCATACAAACAACCCCATACCCATAACAACAGTAACCAAACGAAAAAGACAAACAATGGACGACAAAACACTACATAGAAGTCTGAAAATTGAGCAAAATGAACCTCTCTAAAAACCGTGGATGAACTCATGTTTCTGCTTCAATAGTAGCACCCGTCATTGATCTTACTCTTGTTACAAATCCGGTGATTAGTCATGGAAGGGAAAGGAGGAAGGGGTTGTGACTACGACAAACTGAATATCTCCGTGGTCTTCTTTGACACTCTATATACAAGTGCTGTTGAGTTGTGCTACATATGAAAGGAAAGTTCACAATGGGGAAATTGATATCATCTCTTTTTAAGCAGCCCGTTGTTAATTTCCATGTTTAGATCAAGGTAATAAGCAGGTCGAGCTGTATCCGTGGTGTCCTTTTATTTCAAGTTAAATGGAATAGATGCGATGAGCCTAGTCATCAAGCTTAAATAAGGGGACACGTCGGTTAGAAGAGGATCACAATTGAAACCCATACGAATGCTGGCCAGAAATAACCACTGTGTTGTTATATTGACATCTTGATGATGTCAGTTTCTGAGAACTTGTTGTTAGAATCATAGTGGTTTCTTTTACCAAAAAAACATATGTTCCTTCCTAAAACATCTACGTTGCACATTCTTTTTTATGAAAAAAATTTGAACTTGTTCTTTTAATATGTGTTTAACTTATGGTGCAGAATAGTTCGATATCCAGTAAATTTACCGGAAGATCAAGTTTTCAGCTTTGTGTGAAATACCAAAGGAGTACAAAACAGATTTATGATTGTCCATGACTTCTTTTATCGTTAGTGTACTCGGGGTATATTATTAAAGC
>MJUT01003530.1:427844-438720 GCA_002080005.1 Gigantidas platifrons | reverse complement strand
ATGGGCAAGTAGCTGGTCAATTTTATCACTTGCGGCTGCGAGTCGAGTACACCTTTCTGTAATTTACAAATCCAGGCGCGAACCCATGCTGTATTGGTGATAGACTTGTATGAGTTGTTAGGTAATCCAACTACCTAACTCTTTGAGCCACCATTCAATTTATTTGGACCATTCACAAATATTTATCAATAATATATCCAAAGTATATAAGAAAGGTTTGAAGATACAACATGCGTAACCAAGAGCAGTAAATCGAAGAACAGACACCATCGTGTGTGGTATACGTGTCCCGCCATAATCATTAAAATTATCAGAACAACAGAAAAACGTCGACTGCCATTTAACTGTTTTGTATTTATTCAAGAGACAGATAATACAAAACAAATCCGGAAAAAGTAAAATAATAAAATGAAAAACAAAAAATACCACACTGTTGGAACAATTCCAAAATCAAAAATCAAAATGGATTGATTTGATTGCTTTTTTTTGTGTTTAATGCCACTTTCAGCAATATTTCAGCTATATCATGGCGAGATATAAAAATGGAAGAAAGAGGCAAACCGATACCCTTAACACACAAATACATGACCGCCCACTTTCCTCGCTTGGTATAGGCACTTCAATAATAAAAAAAAAATGGCGGGGGTCAACCCTTACACAAACTTACGAGGCCATACAAACAACCACATACCCATAGCAACAGTAACCAAACGAAAAAGACAAACAATGGACGACAAAACACTACATAGAAGTCTGAAAATTGAGCAAAACGAACCTCTCTAAAAACCGTGGATGAACTCATGTTTCTGCTTCAATAGTAGCACCCGTCATCGATCTTACTCTTGTTACAAATCCAGTGATTAGTCATGGAAGGGAAAGGAGGACGGGGTTGTGACTACGACAAACTGAATATCTCCGTGGTCTTCTTTGACACTCTATATATAAGTGCTGTTGAGTTGTGCTACATATGAAAGGAAAGTTCACAATGGGAAAATTGAGATCATCTATTTTAAGCAGACCGTTGTTAATTTCTAGGTTTAGGTCAAGGTATTAAACAGGTCGAACTGTATCCGTGGTGTCTTTTTATTTCAAGTTAAATGGAATAGATGCGATTAGCCTAGTCATCAAGTTTAAATAAGGGGACACGTCGGTTAGAAGAGGATCACAATTGAAACCCATATGAATGCTGACCAGAAATAAGTGTTGTTATATTGACATCTTGATGATGTCAGTTTCTGAGAACTTGTTATTAGACTTTTACCAAAAAAACATATATCCCTTCCTAAAACATCTACGCTGGACATTCTTTTTTATGAAATAAATTTGAACTTGTTCTTTTAATATGTGTTTAACTTATGGTGCAGAATAGTTCGATATCCAGTAAACTTACCGGAAGATCAAGTTGTTCAGCTTTGGGTGAAATACCAAAGGAATACATGATTGTCCATGACTTCTTTTATCGTTAGTGTACTCGGGGTATATTATTAAAGCGATATTGTTAGAGGCCTTGTCTGTAGGGGCAACATCATACCTGTCATAGAAGTAAGACACGTGTTTTACAATATTTGTTCTTTGAAGATCGATGTTATACGACTGCTTATTGACCCGTTAAGTTTTTGTTTCCTTATTTGTATCAACAACTTGCTACATTAACCCATTTGGAAAAATTATAAATTTCCTCTCTTTCACATTTTTACCATTGTGTGGGGCCGTCGTGGCAGTTATCGTATGGTAGTTGGATTTACAACTACCTATGCAACCAATGCCTATCACTACTGATGTTGTGAGTTCGAATCTCGATCAGGACGAGGCGTACAACATTATGTGATAAAATTAGTCAGTGACTTGCGACAGGTCGGTGGTTTTCGCCGGGTCCTCCGGTTTCCTCCACCAATAAATCTGACAGCCACGATATAGCTGAAATATTGTTGAAAGTGACGTTAAACACTATCAAACAAACAAACAAAAGTCATTGTATTACATAATTCCAGATGGAATCCATTTAAGAATTTTACAGTTATGTTTCCAATTAATTGATTAAGGCTCGCGATATTCCGAACCGTCAATGACTAACACATCTCGTAGAGAGGTTTTGGTGATACTGTTATGGTCACCAGTTTAAATGTGGTCAACCGAATTAGATACAGATATTTAAATGGAGTTCGTGTTGCTCAAGCTTTAGTTTTCTGTGTAATATTTTTTTCGACAACCATTGTTTGTCTTCTTAGGTATTGTATTGGCTGTCCTTCGAATTACGGCTTCTGATTACCCCTTTGTTATATCTATAAGCGTTTCTTCATTAACTCCTAAATTAATTCTTAGTGCCATGTTCCTTATCCGCGGGAGACGATTGTCAGCCCTCATTTTGGAACGACTCCTGTGAGTAGCAATCGTTCGTCTTAATAGACTGATCCTCGGGTTTCATCCACAATCGGAAGCTCTGTCTCGGTCTCTCCTCTTATTTTGTTCTCAGTGCCATTTTCCTTATCCACAGGAGTCGGCTGCTTCTTTTTTTTTGGGGGGACGACTCTTGTGAGTAGTTATCATTGTTTTTCTTTTGTTTACTTTCTTTTTTCTTCTTTTTTGTAAATATCTTTTTCTAATTATCTGGGGTGATTTGTAATTTTGGGTTGTTTTTTTTAACTTTTGTAAAAAAAAAATTCTTTGTACTTATTTTTCTCTAATTTTTGTATTTTTGGTATTCATTAATGTTTTGTTATTTGTAATTTTTCTTCTTTACTTTTATCTTTTTCCTTTTTTGAGACTCCTACTGTGTGTAGTAAATCGTTCGCCTTTTTTACTGAACCTTCACTTTCAGTCATGGTCAGAGGCTCTGTCGTCTATATCTCTCTTCGCATTTTTCTTTTGTTGTGAATCCAATTTTCCTTACTCACAAACGTAGGTTGCCAGCCCTTTTTGGAACGACTCCTGTGAGTAGCAATCATTCATCTTATTAGACTGAGCCTCCGGTTTCATCCACGGACGGAGTCTCTGTCTCGGTCTCTCCTCTTATTTTGTCCTCAGTGCCATTTTCCTAACTCATACAACATGCATAATTAAGGAGTAAGAGCGAGGACTAATTGGCTCGGAATCATGATAATGTGTCCGAGTTGAGTCATAGGACAACCCACGTACGTACAGTGGTTTCGGTTAGCTAGCACAATACTATAGTTTGAAAATCGAACGAAGCGTGTTAGTCTTTTACAATGCGTACATCATCTTCTCATCGTCTCTCCGACTTTAGATCAATTACGGAAAATAATGCTGTCCGACTTAAGATCTAATTAGTTGTCGTCTTTCAATTGTCAATGTTAAATCGAATTTAGAATTGTATGGTGCTTAATGCCATTTTCAACAAAAACCACCGACCTGCCCGCAAGTCACTGACATTATCACATAATGTTGTATCGAGTACACCTCACCATGAACTCAATGTTAAATGAACATCTTGTACTTCATTCTTTATATGCATTTTTGTTCTGTAAGATATAGCATACATACTGCCATAAACATACATAATTTTACTATGGAAAATTAAAATGGCAGGATATCGATAATTGTCTAACAACAAAATTTATTTTTCTTAACTTTTCAATTTTCGATTTCTTTCTTTGACTTGACACAAAAAGACCGGAATTGTGTGACTTTACAAATAACGATAACTCGTGATGGCATACATCATGATACATGTCCGACTTTTGATCACCTTACCCTAGTATAGTTTGGTTTGGTTTAGTGTATGGTGTTTAACGCCACTTTCAACACTATTTCAGTTGTATATCATCTTTACCCTATAAAACAGATTTGAGATAAGTTACACATTTGGCTAAGCTAAATTTATTTCATCAACTTGAATAATTACGTCCAACTGGAACATTTATAAAAATACAAGTCCGCCGGAAAATGATACAACAGGACATATTGGGTTGTTTAGATCGTTCTGGCATAGTGGGAGTTACATTTATTCTCTCTGACGCGAGAACGATGATTTTTATTTGTCAATTCATCAACTTGTTGTGTGGTTTGGCTGGTTTAGTTTATGATAACGTCACTTTCAACAATATTTCAGTTATGGCTGTCAGATTTACTGGTGGAGGAAAACAGAGTACCCATAGAAAATCACCGACCTGTCTGAAGTCACTGACAAACTTTTATCACATATTGTTGTATCGAGTATTACTCTATTTTTTTCAACTGGTTGGGCGTGGCTTAACACGGGTGGACTGATTACAGGAAAGTCCATGGATTTAGGAGGGTCAGGTTACCTGATCAATTTCATTTATACAGCTATATTCAATCGTGCGTAATATTCCTTTTGTATGAATTGATTTCGGTGACACTGCTGAATACAGTTCAATAATGTCAATAACGGGAACTAACCTGTACATACACAAAATAAAATCGAATGCTCTCATGTAAATTTAAAGGCCAACTCCGCCCGACCAGTTAAATAAAATAGAGTAATACACCTCGCTATGAACGGGGTTCGAACTCACAACGTTAGTGGTGATAGGCATTGATTACAAAGGTTGTTATAATTCCAACTACCATACGACCACGACATGTTTTGTGGCATACTTTAATGTGTTGGTTTTTCCGTTCATTTCACTGCGAAAGTGTTGGCATTTTTTTTCCAACACTAGTCAGAAAAATCGACCACAATCAAAAACCATACGGGGCCGTCGTGGTCGTGATCGTATGGTAGTTGAATATATGCAATCACTGCCTATCACCACTAACGTTGTGAGTTCGAATCCCGCCCAGACGAGGTGTACTCGATTTAACATTATATGATAAAGTTTGTCAGTGACTTGAGGCAAGGCGGTGGATTTTGCTGGGTACTCCGGTTTCCTCCACCAATAAAGCTGACCGCCACGATATAGATGAAATATTGTTGAAAATGGTGAACTAAACACCATAACCCTATCTCCCTGCCCTATACAACCATACATATTTACCAAGCCCGTGATAATATAAGTTATATACTGTCATATCCGTAGATATGGAGATTTTAATACCCTGGAGTATCACAGTACGCCCTGAAGGCTAAGGCTGAAAGGTTCTTAAATCTCCGTATATACGGATATGAACGTATCGCCGATCCTAGTCTGAATCGGACGATTTTTTGGGGGATCAAATGTATAACGTAGGGGTAACGTTTTGTTTTTAATTTTCAGGAAAAGTTTTTGTGAATTTGATAAATTAGGACATTCTTTTCAAAGTGTAGGGTAGTATAGAACCTTACAACTATTCAAATATATGATGATTTACGTTCATAACACATGAGAAATTACCCCCTCCCAGAAGGTGTGCCGGGGGTAGAATAGGCACCAGGTTTATCCGTCCTAGAGGCACTAGTCCTCTAAAAGGGGCCAACCGCGCGGAAACCCCGGAGTATAGAAATGGGACCGAGAGCTTCTTCGGCTTGAAGGGGCGTCCGTCGGTTGTGCGGGATGTATAAATTCACAACCAACCCGTCCTTCGGATGAGACGTAAATAAAACCGAGGTCCCGTGTTGAGAGATTGCCACCCTCTTCGCACGTTAGAACCCAGTGTAACAGCTCAATATGAGCATTATGCTCATGATGAGTGGTCCATAGGAGACCTGTTGCACTGGCTAAATTCTCTGTCCTTACCCATCACCTTTCCTTGTTTCGAGTCCCGTGGCGTTTAAATATTGTTTGCCCATTGGCCTATCCGTCCCCCGTTTTCAACCTACATATTGATTTATTGTAAACATGTTCTCGTCCTAAATACAGCTGAAAAATTGTTCGCTGGACGTTAAACATCAATCAATCAATCACATGAGAAATTGGACCAAATCGGTTTTTTCCGCTCAACGTCCCGCTCTAAAACGTCATGCGTATTGTGACGTCGAAGTTGGTAAATTAAAGTCAGGAACGCTTATAAAAAAATATTGCTAATCCAGATATTTCCATAAAGAAACAAATATTAGTGGATATAAATAGGATAAAGTAATAAAGGAATAACAACATTTAACATACACGTACACACGCACACATCTTAGCGATTCAACAGACTTCTATTTTCGTTTAGAACAAATTAATAGCGTGGAAAAACGCATAAAGTTCCCGGGGTAATTGTTAGCAACGTCCGGGTATACGAATTTTGTATGGGTGTGCCAATCACAAGCCGGGAAAAGTATTAAACCTGGGCTAATTGTTCTTGGAAGACTTCCAACACAACAGATAGAAAGCATACTGGTCTGTAGCTACCAGGTGAGTTTTTACATATTTGCTTTTAGAAAATCAGCATGACCATGAAAAACATAAAAGGGTCTCATACCGAGAGAGGTGCAAGATCGTAAAATCAGAGACACCCGAGAGTAAGATTTAAATCGTATCTGACGAAGCTTGCTGAAAAATTTTCTTTTGCAAATTACATGTATATCCACATGCCTTTTCAGTTCAAGATCCTGATTCGCAGTAGAAACATCATATTTTGTGAACTGCCCTCGATTCTGAAACATTTTCTTCTTTGCAGACGTTTTTCTGCATAAATATACTCGATTAATTTCAACCAGTTGCTTGCCCATGGTCGGTGGCTCTCTCCGGGTACTCCGGCTTCTTCCACCACTAAAACTGGTCGCCGTGATATAGTTTGCTGAAAGTGGCGCTAAATAAAACACCAAACATAAAACAAATCATTAATTTCATGTCGTGTTCAGTCGTCCAACGAAGATATAACGAAGACTTATGCAGTGGTCGGTCGTCCAACGAAGATATAACGAAGACTTATTCAGTGGTCGATCGTCCAACAAAGATATAACGAAGACTTATTCAGTGGTCGATCGTCCAACAAAGATATAACGAAGACTTATGCAGTGGTCGGTCGTCCAACGAAGATATAACGAAGACTTATTCAGTGGTCGATCGTCCAACAAAGATATAACGAAGACTTATTCAGTGGTCGCTTGTCCAACGAAGATATAACGAAGACTTATTCAGTGGTCGCTTGTCCAACGAAGATATATAGCGAAGACTTGTTCAGTGGTCGGTCGTCTAACCGAAGATATAACGAAGGCTTATTCATGTGAATAACTCTTCGATCGTTGGACGACCGAACATTACGTGCATGAAGTTATTATGCATATGCAGAAATTAAAATAATAGATATGCAAAGACATGTCCAAAACTATCTTAAAAATGTGAAATTCTACTGCATTGTTAATATCTTCATATGCAGCTTATGTAGTACTACTCGTAAGTCAGTTGTATGTTTCAATAATCCATTTTAGCTCGTTTATAGTTACCATATGATTTCTCTTTGTCCTTTTTCTTGCACACATATTTAACACATTCTCCTTTCCTATTTATATGCCGCATTCACATCGCTTACAAAACGGTTTAGTATGCGCTATATGGCTGTTGTAACATGTATTGGTTCACATTTGACTAATAGTCCAGTCAATCTACGGTTTTACCTCAAACTAATTGCAAAAGAATTTATTTCAACTGTAATTAGTTCTTGACATAAACATATTCAACATATAAAAAGTCTAGAAAAATCTAAATAGGGGAAAAGTAAGAATTTTATGAAAACAAAATATGCAAAAATATGAAAATAAGGGAGATAACTCGTGTATAAATTGCATATGCTTCAATCAAAATTTAACTAGAAAAATTCAGATTCAACTGATGGAACAGTAATGGTAAGCTTAAGAATAACAATTAACATCTATTATTTACAGATTTACTTTATAAAATGTTTAGGGTCATATAAATTCGGAAATTTGCAACAGCCGCCGTTGTTTGTTGACATCCTGATTTCATCTGCTACAAGTACAAATCAATCCACTGAGCATATTCCGTTCTCACCAAATAGTCCAGTCAATTTATGGGAAAAAATAGTCAAACCTCAAACTAATTGCAAAAGAATTTAACTCTGGATTTTCTTGTGTCAAAATGTCTTCCTAATACCATATCAAAAGTCTAGAAAAATCTAGATAAAGAAAAATATTTTTCATGAGATTTTCTAAATCCCTCTCACTATTTCAGCATACATATTTTTTTAACATATATACAGTTGTAAATGTGGCAAAAAGAGCATTCAATGAAAGTGTAGTCATACCAATCATGCCTCAAACTAAATGAGAGGAGTTTTATCTTTCAAATTGATAAAATCAAATACAGGTCTTCTGTCTGTGCCTTCTCTATTTAATCCAAAAATGTACTAGTACCCTGCCGAAATTAATAAATAGGTGTTGTAATATTTAAAAAAAAAGTTATTTGTGCAATTTGTCATTTTTAATCAAACAATTGAGTAAAACAAAACACAACATAGTAACATATAAAATTATATGGGGCCAATAATTCTGATTGTTTACAAATATGTATACAAAATGGGAATTTGGATTATTAGAATTTCCCTTTTCTCTCATTTCTCCGATTCTTTCTTGTTTACACAAAAGAAAATATATAATATAGAAATTATGATTCAACTTAATGTTGTTGCTTATATATAGGTAATAACAAGAAGTCTATTTTGAATAACAGGGTGCTGATCTATATTCCAAAGGAAAATGCAGAGATTTCTTGTGTTTTATCTCGAAGACAAAAATGGGGACACACCTTTTTACTGTTGGAATGGATAAATTGTGCAAAATGGAAGATTTTCAGTTTTTCCAATTTGTACATATTACCTAACTGACTGTCCAAATTAAAAAAAAATAAATCTTACCTAACAAGATAGTTTAAAATTCTATCCTATTTTTTTGTTATATAAAATGGCCAAACAACTTTAATTTTTTAATAGAAGTATATTAGAAATAGTAGCAGTAACCTATAAAAAGTATTGATGTCTTAGCGAATCATCATAGAACACATCAATTCGTTAGATTCGTTAAAGTTTCGATCGCCTAGTTTATCTTGGTATTTAGAGATGAAATGATATGTTATTTTGTGCCTTGATATTTATAATAATATAATAATAATTAATATTATTTTATAAAATAAAGTTCAATACATGAACATTTTACAACGAAAGTAGAGAAATTGCATAAAAGATAATAATCATAAAATTAATATACATAATATGATATTGAATTGTAGAGAATATGTGTTCTAATGGAGACAATCATCAAAATAAAACATAATTACTATGTAGTATCATTATACTTCGTGTAATTTTCTGTGGTGATATTTGGTACTGTAATATTTTGGCATTTTATCTGGGTCATATTTTGGCATTTTACCTGAACGGGTCGGGTAATATGTCTCTCAGACCTGGGTAATATTTTGGCATATTACCTGGACAAGAACACATTATTATATAAATAGTGCTATGTGCCAATATATGTAAACAGATAAATAAATAAATATATTGACATAATCGTATACGTAGTGCATTTAAGGTTTTGCTCTAAGCAAAAAACTCAAGTTAATAAATCTGGCTAGTTCTATTGATATTCTTGTTGAATCAACTTAGTTACATAATCTCTCCCCGGGTATTTAAAATTTAGTAAATGTACCTCATCTTCAACCAAATTATTAGAACACTTCATCCAAAGTCTGTCATGTTACTTTATATATAATGATCATTTAACAGCAATATTGGTGTTTTATTGAAGGGAAACTTTGCCTTTCACTTGGAGATTAAGAAATGCATTGTACTGGGTCCTCTTTTAGGAACATTTTTTGTTGTTGTTTTTTTTTATGGGGGATTCTATTGCGAAATGTTGTTGGTAAAAATTAATATCGGACATGAAAGATGCAGGCGGTTATAACCTGATCCTAGTACTGTTTTCAACGATTGTTTTGGGGGCGATGGAGGGGGTAACATTTGAAGGAAACAAAACACCGACTTTTCATGTTCGAAAAAATATTAAATCATAATTACAATTTTGCTTGTTTCGTTGTATAACTATTCTTTTTATGTTAATTAATTTTCGCTATTTTTCTTGTGTTCTTAAATAGTGACAGGTCATTTGTAACTTGTATGGCTGTGATGAAATTTTGGGGATATCTTGAGCAATTTTAGGAGTCTAAAGGAGAGACATCCATTTTTTTTTATTCTGGCCGGGGGGGGGGTCTAAGGTTGAAGTAAGAAAAATATTAGATTTGTCATTAAACCGTTCTATCAGTTTGATCACCAGTATCTAGTTGTAGTATGATGTATAAGGGTTTGTTTTAAACCGCTATGGAAAATTTAATCTGCTATCCCATCTTCATTTGACTTTTCAAAGGAAGTTTTGAGGGGTATGCAGTTTTAATAATCTGTGTGGTCTTGTATTATTTTTTGTTATTAAAGGTGGGGTCTTGATAAAAAAAAAATGAAACATTCGAATACACGTATTTCCTCACAAGTCCTCCCAGTAAAAGAAATTGACCGACCCCTAAATATAGAATATAGAAAGACATGTTTAAGTAAGACATCCATGCAATTCCCACACGGTTTGGCGCGGACGTCCAAGACACAGGCACTTGTTTCTGATAAAAAAAATATACCTAGATTATTAGTATCTAGGTATATTTTGTTTACCAGAAACAAGTGCCTGTGGTCCAAGACTCAAGAGGACATTCTTCTAACAAGAACGTACTCGTCTATTAAAATCCGCTCTACATCAGATAAAGATATGAACAGTGATTATATAACATCAAAATGTATATTTGTACCCATACACTAAGTTACAGCACAGGGCCTTGTCGCTATCCACGTAAATATACTATCAATACATAAACATGGATAGTGACAAGGCCCTTTGGTTACAGGCAGGATAAAAATAAAATATATTAGATGTCTGCATTTCAATTCAATATTCTCTTTATTCGTTTTTTGTGCTGTCAAACTTCATTTAAAATTTTCCTTTTTATGTTTTCCCTTGTTTGTCATATGGTTACACCAGGGGCGGATCCAG
>MJUT01003530.1:409494-421726 GCA_002080005.1 Gigantidas platifrons | reverse complement strand
AGTCAGATTGAAACTAGGTTTGGTATGTAATTGTATTTCATGAATATCTAGGTCAAGTTCGATAATGATGATTTTTCGACAAATCTAACCAGAGTTACTCCCCTTTTTTTACTTCAAAATGGTCCTTGGATGGTCCCCTTTCAGAATTATGAGTGATACAGGCTCACCTGACCCTCTAGTTTACAGTATTTTCAAAATTTAATCTTACGATATAACCTTGGCGTCGGGGGACCAGTGGCCAACAGCCTTTTATTAGACCCTTTCTTAAGATCGATTAAAATATTTTTGTTTTGTATTAGAATAGAAATAATAGTATTGTATTTGAAGAGTTGCAAATACAGTACATTTAATTCTTAATTTAAGATGAGACTATTTAGTTCACAATAGAATAACATTTTCTATAATTTTCTTTCTCAGAGGCTCAAGAGGCAGAGAGGAAGAAGGAAAGTCAAGAAGATTCTGTTGAAACTTATGAAATGGCATTTGAAAGAATTCGTGAACTTACTGGTGAAGATGACCTTGACCTCTTAGTTAACCGATTCATTGAAGTAGAAGACCGTAACTTTGCATTGTTTAACTTTGTCAATGAACAGAACAATGAGATCGAAGCATTAAATGAACAGATTGCTGATGTAAGTATTTTGTTCATCAAAACACAGTAATGCATCATAATTTCAACTTTTCTCTTTTTTTTTACAAAATAATTGTTTGACAGCATCTGTGGTTTATGGTTAGCATGCTCGTTTCGAGTGTGGTAGATGGTAGGTTCAAGACCGTCGAGTAAACCAATGACTATAAAATTGTATTTGTTGCATCTCCACTAAGCACAGAGCATTAATTAGTAAAAGAAAAGACTGGTTGGCTCAGAATCAGGGTTATGTGTCAGATTAGAGCAACCTGTCTACCTACGAACTGTTTGAACATTGAGCACTATAAATATCCAACTAAGCTTGTTGGTTTAGAACATCATACATCATCATCTCATTGACATGTTACTTGTTCTCGTCATGATATGGCTGAAAAATTGCTCACTTGGCATTAAACAGTAATTACTCACTCACTCACTTACCCTTTACCTGTTTGTTTTATTGACTCTTATGTTTGTATGTTCTAATTTTTAGATAAGAAATGAAATTGAAAAATTCAAACTCCAAGGCATTGAACTGGAAGATCAGAGAAAGAAAATCCTTAAAGAATTAGAAGACAAACAAGCAGGGAGCTCCAAAGAAGCTGATGAATATGAACAAAAGAATAAAGAAATTTCTAAAATCCTTGACCAGCTACGAGCAGGTTAGATGATTTATTTATTAACTCAAAAATACAAAAAAAAAAGTATTTCTTGAGATCTTACTTTTTTATCCTTAGAGGTAGTGCTAAAAAAAGTGTTATGACCTGCCAGTTGTGTTAGTATGTTTTTATGTAGAATGGGTCAATTCAGAGTTGCTGACCAAGGCTGAAATATATGATGAAAACTCAAATAAACTGGAATTCTGTGTGAACCAACCAAGTCAATTTAATTCCAACGTCAGTAAAAAAAATTCTAAATAAACCTCTGTAAATTCTGAACAAAAATGTAGCTACAACAGTGTTTTGTTTCAGTAGGTTTTGACTGTATGTTAATATTAAGTATTTTCACTGGAACGATGGGCAAGCGATTATTATTTTCAGTGGTCTCACCTAAAAACTTACATAGGTAGGCAGATCATCAGTGCTTAAGTTTACTCCCATTGTATTTCATTTTTGAACTACATTGCAAATATCTGTCAAGTGCAGGAGGCAATTGATTTATATTGTAATTTGTACATTTTTTTGGGTATTTTTGCTGAATTAGATTTGAATTTGCATCCGCCAATCACTCACACAAAGAAAATATATTTTTCCACACAGATATGTAATTCATAGGCCAGTAGGCAGGATTTCCCAGGAGGGGGAGGAGGGTGGTTAATAGACTCATGATGCAAGATGGTTTTGTGTTTGGGGTGTAAAAATCCAAACTTTGACTTTAAATAGTTCAACCAGGTTTGATTCAGCTGTCATGTTTCAGTTAGAAATTGATTATAATTTTAATATTACAGGTATTGATTCATTGTTTAACAAAATCAATTGTGACAGATCGGCCATTGATGACATGTTAGGAGCAGCATCAGGTGTAACCGATGGTAACATGATACAATATTTGGGCATCATTGAGCAAAGGACCAATGAATTATTAGCTATACAATCATACATAGGGTCAAAGGTAAGTTTGTTTGTTTTATTTAAAACATTCTTTTGATGCTGAATCTGGATCCTCAGAATGCTTGACATACTGCGGCTAGAGAAGAAGAAACAAATCTGTCTGCTATTCTTGAATAATGAAAATGAATTACTCTATTCTAAATGCAAGACTTATGAGAGATGATTTTCCAATTTATTTTACCAGTATTTTAAATATTGTAAAAGTATCATTATTTGTGGTGAACCAATTTTTTAGGATTTCGTGGTTCATTAAAACCACAAAATATGATACCCAACGAAATACAAATCTTCACAATTTTTATTTTGTGCCAGGTATAAAACCTCAAAATAAGGAACCCATGAACCAATAAATACTCCTCTAAACAATGAAAATCGGCATCCACGATTAATAAAAGTACTTTAACACATTACAGTATTCTAATGAGGCATTTAGTCCTTATGCAGTAAATGTGAGATATATTTTATTTTCAAATTAACAGTATTTCAGTAGTATAAGGCAAATGGAGCATATTAAAAATTACATGTAGCATGACATTTGAAAAACGAGACTTCCTGAAGAAGCAGTTACATCAATCTTGTTTTCCCCAGTCTGCAACTTTAGCACTTGTCCTATACTCCTGGCCAGTAAAAATATGATCTGGCCTGTTGCAATTGTGCTTAAAATTTGCTATATTTTTTAATTCAGGCCAGTAATTTCTTAAGTCTAAAGTCTCATGGACTGTTTTCTCTATTCAAAAATAAGGTTAACAAGTATTGCCACTACTACACTGTATATAACCATTATGAATTATTTGTTACAGGACATTGAGTCAAGGCATGAGAAAGTCCCTGGCTTACTGGGTGAAGGACCTGCACCACCACAACAACAAATTCCTATTTTACCACCATCTGTTGGGTAAGTTTTTTTTATTCTCTCTTATTTTTATGTTTAATAGAAAATGTACTACAAGAAAAATTTGAAGATACCAATGAGGTAATCACGATCCGTAATTTGAAGAAGGACAGACAAACAATGGTTGACATAATACTACACAGAAAACTGATGATTGAGCAACATGAACCCCATTAATAACCAGGGTAAACTCAGGTCCTACGGAAGGGTAAGTAGTTCCTGCTCCACTAGTGACACCTATCATGTTAATTACTAATTTAGAACTATCACCACTAAAGTTGTGAGTTCGAACCCCATTCATAGTGAGGTGTACTCGATACAACATTATGTGAAAAATTATGTCAGTGACTTTCAACAGGTCAGTGGTTTTCTCTGGGTACTGTTTCCTCCACCAATAAAACTGACCTCCACGATATAACTGAAATATTGTTGAAAGTGGGGTTAAACACCATAAACCAAGCCAAACCTAAAAACTAAAAGCTGGAAACTCTAATATGGTCTATTCCATAGTTCATTATTCTTTCTTTTGAGAAATTATTTTCACACAAATTTTATTTTTTTCGTCTTTTTTTTTTACAGTGATGAATATGACAGTGAAGGTAGCGAGGGCAGTGATGATGAAGCACGACCTTTGACCCGAACAGAACTGCAATCACGAGTTATGAAAACTGTGCGAAAACGTGAATCCGCAGCCAAAAAAGACGTAAATAAATATGACTTATCAAATGCTAGAGAAAAAACACAGAAAAGTAAAAAGGACAAGAAATAGATAACAAAAATTAACTTTAGATTTGTTGTTTTATTTTAATATGTTAAATTTGATTGTACATATATATACTATTCGCTTTATAGCAAAAATAAACAAACTGATCTGTGATATAATTACAAATATTGTTATTTAATCATGTGAAACGGATTAAAAAAATTGTCCAAAAAATATGATGGATTTTCAAAGAAACTGTTACAAAAATTTGTGGCTAGTCAGGGAGAAAATATAAAGAAGTGCTGCAAATATTACTATGCTTCACAATATGTATGAAGACCTCTTGTATTTATTATAAAAGGTGTATACTATAGGTCAACTTTATCATATGATTATTTGTTTATAATAATCACTCTTTTGTCTAGAGTGGGTATTATAAACAAGACTACAGAAAAGCTTACTACATGTACTCTTAATGTAATAAGTAATTGAAAGAGTGGGTGCATGCTATACACTACCAAATGCGGTATCAATTGATAAATATATATTTAAAAAAAATCATAATAAACGATAGTTCATAATACATGTTTTTTTTGTGATAGGTCAACACAATACTCACAAAATGTTCTACCTTGGAAGCTGCATTGTCAACATCATTGCAAAGTTTTCAAATTTTTTCGGTAGATTTGAAATGTGTACTTAGTAATAATAAAAACACTTGTAGATTATTACTTGCAATTTGAAAACAAAGTTTGTAAGGTAGAGAGCAAATATATTTTGTGTTTGAGAAATATTTTTGACCCAATTCTATCTTCAAATAAATACTTTTATTCTTATTGGATTTTATTTGTTATTTCGACAACAAACATTTTAACAAGGTTTTATTGAAAATGTAAGTTGGATGTGCAGCTTAATTAGTAAGATAGGATATGGATGTAAATAAACATGAGAGACTGTCCTACTTTACACTTGAACACAAATTAAAGTAAAGAAATAGAGCTTTTAATGTTTGTTTTGGAATTTGTTTTGCATGCATTCTGCGAAATTAAAAAGTTGATCCCAGGCATTTTTCAAGCATGGGAACAACTATTATTATTTTTAAAACACAAAGAGTGGATTCCCATATCAAATTATCATTTTATTCCATACTACAGCCGAGTGAGGGAGGAGGCTGGTAGCTTTTGGTTCAAGTGACAATTTTTCTGTCAACAGCTTATAATTATGATCAGATTTTATTTTTGGTGCAGTGATGAGAACTGTGAGCTTTTTCCACCCCTGGTGTCTGGCCATCGTCCAGATGAGCTTTTCTTTCAACTTGATGTCTGTCTATTGGCTATTTTTTTTATTATTTTTTTTTCACTTATTTTCGTCCTTTTCCTATTTGATATATACATTTCGACAGAAACCACCAGCTATATTCAAAACCAAACTGTATATAAAAATATTCTAAAAAGAAACATTTGACCATTTGAATATATATTATGTAATAATAATAATGATCTATGTAGAGTCCTTTGTGTTTCTTTTTACCCTACAGAACAAATATCAAAATACTGTGAATTCATTGAAATTCACGAAAATTGGTATACCACAATAAAAATTATTTCCCACTCAACATGGGTAAAGAAAACGTTTGAAGATACCAAAGAGATAATCAGCAGCAGTAAATCGAAACTTAGCCGATTTTTGGCTATTCTTAGCAGGTTTTTTACTTGCTCCCAAAGACCATTAATTATTTGGCTTTCTTTCCGGCATTTTTTTGACTATGGACGGTACGTACCTGATGAATGTTACTTCAGAAAGGTGTTGTGTGTACTAAATCAGATATCTATGTTCTTATTCACAACCTGTTTACTAAAGTATAGATTAAAACGTAGATATCATATTTAGTGGCACAACGCGTTTCTGGAATAACTTTCATCATGTACGCTCAACATCGAAAGGTTGGAAAGCCAAATAATTTTAAAATTTTGCGAGCAAGTAAACCAAAGGACTTAAATAGGATCGCCGAAATCGCCTAAGGTCACCTATGCCTGAGGGAGGAGAACCTTAGTTTTAATAATACTTTCATTATATTTAGAAACTGTAAATTTCAGTAGCACATAATATATTATATCTATTAAACCATGTCAGTGCTGAAGCACTGACTACTGGGCGGAAGATACCCTCGGGGACTAATAGTCAACCAGCAGAGCTATTGACCCACGTATCAAATTTAGTGCGCACAAAGTTTAACGCATTTCTGGGATAACCTTCATCAGGTACGCAGTGAAAAACATAAAATATCATACTAACGGAATAGTTCCAATATTCAAACGAAATATCGTAAAAAGAGACAATGGAAATAAATGACAGTTCACTTTCCTGTCTTGGTACAGGCTCTTAAATAAAAAGTGATGGGGTTAAACTAGTTTCGTGTGCACTTAGACCACCCTTCTTAGTGAAATGATGCGTTAATTCAAGTGTTTTCCACGTTTGAGTAAAATACCAACCCTCAAATATAACTGGGCGAAATTTAGAAATACTTGTCAATGTTCCCTTGTCTCATTTTGATCCTGCGTCTAATGGTATACTTGTGAGGGGCCCGGGTGGCTCAATGAGTTATGTCGTTGGATCTTACAACTCGTACAAGCCTATCACCAATACGGCGTGGGTTCGCGCCCAGTTTTGTAAATTACAAAAAGGGTGCACTCGACTCGCAGCCCCAAGTGATAAAGTTTACCAGTTGCTTGCCCAGGGTCNGTGGTTCTCTCCGGCTTCCTCCACCACTAAAACTGGTCGCCATGAAATGGCTGAAATATTGCTGAAAGTGGCGTTAAACACCAAAATTCAAATTTAAATTCAAATGGTATACAAGGGGATCAGTCCGATATTTTGACGGTGCAATAGTTCGATAAATATTTTAGTATAGGAAATAATAATGTCTACATATTTTATGCATACATCATTGATAAGGTGTCCATTGATGCCTACTTTGGGAGTATAGAAAAGGCACACCTAGTAGAACATATCGTCATGTATCAATTACAAGATTCTGCTCGAACCGGTGTTATCACATTGCATGCATCAGTAAATAATCATCAAGTACTGATGGCTTACTGATCACCCAAAAAAGAAGAAGTAGTAACAATCAAAGCATTATTACGTTGCTTGGTTAGTATTTGTACATTTTATATGCAAGTGTTACTGTATTTTTGAGTACATTTAGCTAAAAGCCAAGGTTCTTTTAATTTTGAACTTGTTGCGATTTTCTGTGGAAATTAAATTCAGCTGACCCCAGTGTTGCTAAAAGGATAAAACGGATTGGAAAATGCTCGCGTGAACATACAAGTGTAGCAGTTTGTGATTGGCAGTGAATGAAATATGTAAAATCTACTTTTTATAAACCATTAGCTGACACTTATACCGAAATTACATTAGTGGTTAACATACATGTAGAAGACCCTTAAAAATACCCAACATCAAATAGTGTCACTACGAGACATGTTAGGTCTTGATTGACTGGGCTAAAACATTCTTCTTCTTAAAGTAAAACGGTGACAAGGAGTGAGTGTGTAGGGGTGTCCGGTGGTGGTCAGTGGTAAAAATACCTACCGGTTTTTAACGCCAAAATGAGCAAATTTTCATCTACAAAATATATATCATGGTTGGAACGGGCGTATTGCATTTGCGCCAATTTTTGAAAAATGCAATATTTTATTTGCACCACAAGGTTATATTTCATTTGCGCCAAAAAATATCTGAAAGACATTCAAAGATCATACGCACAGAACTGCAATATAGATTTGTATCAGGCTATGCACAATGTTATTTTGCGTGTGTTGCCGGGAACGGAGATTGACTGCTGTAGATTTCATCTGGGACAAAACTGACGGTGCAAAATTCAGAATCTTGGATTTTTAGATATAACATACACTCAGACATTTTAAAAACCTACAACACAGCAGATATAGATAGCATATGGGAAATATTCAAAACAAGACTTGCAAAATCAATAGAAACAAATGTACCATCAAAAATGCTTACCTACAAACATAGATTACCATGGATTACCAACTCTTTGCGAAAAAACTTATAAACAAGTAAAATAAATTGTATAAAAAACATAATTATATTAAATATAGTAATGCCTATAAAAAGATCAAAAGACAGGTACAAAAAGAACAGCAGAAGCATATTGGAACTTCATTGAATCAATCATCTGTGATCTACCAGTAAATGAACCAAACCTATCAAATCTATCAGAACAGGTAATTCAGGCATAGCAGCCCTCAGTAAAGGTGGCGACTTAATAGCTGACACAATAAAAAAAAAAGGCATACACGCCGAACGAACAGTTTCAGTCAGTTTTTACATCCGAATCTGATGCCCCAATACCTGATAAAGGCACTAGCAAACATCCAAACATACCACCACTAACCATATCAGCACCTGGCATTAAAAAACTATTAAACAACATCAATCCTCATAAAGCTACCGGCCCAGACAATATCAGTGGTTCAGTTCTCGAAGAACCCCAAGAACAAACTGCACATATACTTAACCTTATATTTACAAAGTCTTTCCATAAAGGACAAACACCTATTGATTGGAAAACAGCAAATGTCGCTCCTGACTTTAAAAAGGGTTACAAACACAAAGCAGTCAACTATAGGCCCATCTCCTTACCTTGCATTTGCAGCAAGTTCATGGAGCACAATAGTAACCAAACACGTTATGGACCACCTAGAAAACAACAAAATCCTCTATGAACTTCAACATGGCTTTCGTCACAATCGCTCATGCGAAACTCAACTTCTTTCATTCATCCAGGAATTATCAGAAACAGACAACAAAAATATCCAGACAGATCTAATAATTATGGATTTTGCAAAGGCTTTCGATAAAGTCCCCCACCGCAGACTTCTCTACAAACTAAACTACTACGGTATTTCTGGATCTCGTCATGCCAAAATTAGAGTACTCATGCTCTATCTGTGACCCTCACACATCTGAATCCATTAGAACTATATGAGATGGTCCAACGACAAGCTGCTCGGTACATCTGTAATAGATACCACAATACCAGCAGTGTATCAGATATGTTCACTATAATTAACTTACCATCACTTACAGAACGTAGACTTCGCACAAGATTGGTTATTATGTACAAAGTATCATTCCATCTTGTCGCTGTACCATCAGACATATTACCTCGTAAATACGTTGTACTTGTGTCCTATCCAATTTGTTATTATGTGACAAATAAAATACGTTTAAACTAAACATATTAATAGTTTCAGACACAAGGACCAGGAAATATCACCCCCTAACATATAGGCAAATACATACATTTGTACTTCTAAAAACACAACCAACTACTATAAATACACTTACTCTCGTCCATATACCTTCAGCTGTCAGCTTCAGAGAACAACTAACACCTGCTGTTCTCTGCAACCTACTATAGTTTTCTTTAATATTCTATAAATAGTTTTAATTACTAAAAGTTCGTTTCTGCACTAATTTACTTTCATATCATTTACAAATTAAATTGTCATTGTTTCTCTTTGGTTCATTTCTAACCATTTTTGTATATAGTCCACGCATGCAACAGTATGCAATCATCGGAGGTCGATGGTATACTGTATACCTAAAGAAGAAGAAGAAGCACAGAGTATAAGGAAATGACATGCGATATTGGAAAATGGTTGTCACTATTTTTTAAGGTTACCGGTTAACAAGTTGTATTTCGATAAAATTTGATTGAGGAATATTCGCTTTGTTCAAGTCCACGCATGATTAGTTGGATTTTTATGGACGCGATAGCTTACTGAAACAACAGTCTGCGGATAAACATGTCGCCCTAGTTCCAGGAATATCATCCCGATTCACGGCAAACCAGTCTACTACTTACTACTTTATATTGCGCGTTTATCACAAAAGCATGCAGAAAAACACAAGTTTTATATTATAGTCATTGGCTTGACCAGACCGGGGCTCGAACCCACGATATACTGCACTCGAGGCGAGCACACTAACTATTATATTTTATAGCGATGCGGTTATAAATTAGGTGACGAAGATATATTATTTACAAATATTTCGTTGAATTCTAAATATCTTGGTTTGATATTATTTCCAAAATCCAATAAAATTGGTACACCATGAATAACAGTGAATTCACAGTATACAAAAAAAATATACGTCCTTTCCTTAATCGTGGGGGAAAATAATGTCTATTCACTTATCGCAAATAACAAAAGAATGTACAAATGAACATATGCATCTTATTTCTACGAAATTCAATGTAATTATTATTTTCGCTTATACAACATGTACAAGTGCAATTCAAATCAACATCGAAAAATCATCCTTAGGCTTAATGTAAACATGTGCTGTACATGAACTATTACAAATTAAACAGATATCGTAGCTACACAATAAGGCTGTCCAATAATATTCAAACACACACTCAGACATTTACCAATAGATCACAGTCATAGCGATTCATGTTTCATTTACGTTTTTTCCTGTAAGATTACAGATTTGACTGACGCCCGTGGGGCGAGGCAACGCATGTAAAAAACTGTTCAACATATTTGTAATCATTACTGTATCGATGAAATATCAATTAGTAGTAAGACTATATCCTGCGGTAACAAGACACATCATATTAAAAAAAATATGACCAGCAAGAAAGATTGATGCCATGAAAGCTTAATTAATCACCATAACAGAATTTTTCAAATCTCATATACTTTAATCACTAAAAATATATTAAACCACAGTCTAAGTATTTATCATTTCATTTCGTGGACTTCCATTTCGGTGTGTGTGTGTGTGTTGAAGATTAATTTTATTCGTTATATTATTAGCTCTGTGTAATGGAATCTTTATTAGAAGCTCGACTTGTAATCCTCTGTAAGTTTGTTTTAAATACTATTTAGAAATATACCGAAAAAGGAGGTTAAGTACTGTTGTATTAATGATCCCCAAATATTGCGGTGAAAATTAGATCATGGTTCCAGGTTAAAATTGTTATTTATTTTATGGCAAACAATTGTTTACTGAGATTTCAAATTCAGTGACGAATTTTATTTCCAATATGCTAAGCATTTAATTTTATAATAAATGTAAAATAGTTTTTGAAGTTTGATATTTTTCACCAATTTAAAATACACAGGAATTTTCGTATCTGCTTTGTGCAGTCTTATTGTTAATTTTAAAGTAGACTTTTCAACAACAAAAATTAAAAACCTCAGTAGCCTTCATTATTTATCTATCAAATACACTATATACATTTATAACCGACACGATATAACTGAAATATTGTTGAAAGTGGCGTTAAACACCATACCCCTCCCTTATATATTTATATTATTCACACAATCCTGCAATACCAGAATTTATGTATCTTGATCATAAATATTTTGATCTTATTAATAAATACACTGTTAGTGAAAAAGGACAGCTCCCATTTACTGATATGTCGCGGAGTGGGTCAATGGAAGCAAATGAGAGATCTGATTTTAATCAGATTGCAGTTTCATACAAGGAATATATATTCTTTCGATTAGGTACCACGCAACAACTAGCCATGCATCAACACAGACAAGATCTTGCATCTATGTATTACAAAATATTAAAAGTTAAGAAGAGTTTGAAGATACAAAAGGGGTAATCATAATCCATATATCGAGGAAGAGCAGACAACACAATGGCTAAAAGAAAAAGGACAAAAGGACAAACAACGATCTACAAAACATACACATAAAACTAAAGATCTAGTAAATCATACTGAAATATATTATTTCCAGGTTTACTGCTAGTCAGTATATCACGTGCACAGCCCCCACAGACTGGACCAGATGGACAGCCAGCTAATCAACCAACGCAACCAGCTAGACGGCCACCATTTCCTCTGAATCCCAGACGACCAGCACCACCGCAGGGTCAACCAGGCACAGGTCAAACACAAGGAAACCCTCCTGTAATGCAAACCGACCAACAAGGAAACATTATACGACAGGCACAGTCTTGTGTGATGGAAGTCATTACGATAAGTGCAAACTGTTTCCAAAATGCTGGGTACCAGTTACAACTAGTAGACGCAGTGATATCCAATGGTACGATTACTCCTCTGCCACCCAACGCCAATATAATGGATTTAAGACGTGCCATGTGCAAGTAAGATATTAGAATTGTCAAATTCTGCATGCATGAATATTTTTGAAGGGTTTACTTTTGCGATTTCGAATTGTGAATATTTTCGATTAGGATAATTAATATATTTTCGAGTATCATTGCAAATTCACTGCTGTTGTCTATAAAGGTATTTTCGAGTTAATCGATGAAATGATTTCCGCGTTTATTGTGTGAGTAAAGTTAGGGAACAACCATTTAACATGAAAAGGGGG
>MJUT01003530.1:396628-408198 GCA_002080005.1 Gigantidas platifrons | reverse complement strand
CTTAACGGTCCCCATGATGAAACATCGGAATAACAGGTACAAAAACTTAACGGTCCCCATGATGAAACATCGGAATAACGGATACAAAAGCTGATGAAATATGACGGAATAATATGTACACAAACTTAATGGTCCCAATGATGAAACATCGGAATAACAGGTACAAAGGTTTAACGGTCCTAATGATGCAACATCGGAATAACAGGTACAAAAGCTTAACGGTCCTAATGATGAAACATCGGAATAACAGGTACAAAAGCTTAACGGTCCCAATGATGAAACATCGGAATAACAGGTACAAAGGTTTAACGGTCCTAATGATGCAACATCGGAATAACAGGTACAAAAGCTTAACGGTCCCCAAGATGAAATAACAGGTACAAAAGCTTAACGCTCCCCAAGATGAAATAACAGGTACAAAAGCTTAACGGTCCCAATGATGAAATAACAGGTACAAAAGCTTAACGGTCCCAATGATGAAATATGACGGAATTACAGGCACAAGAGCTTAATGGCCCCGATGATGAATGTGACGTAAATAACAGAATTAATCTTTTCGACTTGTTTTCAGAGGTCATTGTAATACTCCCACGATTGTTATAGTAGTGTGTTTGTCTGCCATACTTTCGCTCCTTGCTTTCTTCAAGTTCCGAGTGGAGTTTTTATTTGGGGCAGGAGAGGGAGATATATTTTTTGGTATTAACATTTTAGAACTATATGCCGGATCTAACACACTTAGCTGAATTAACAGTCCCGTGTATTCTAATTTGCATTCACGTGGAGTCATTCTCTACATTAGAATGTGAATGGTCTTTACTAGCAAGAGTCAAACGCACTGTTGCACGACCAGAACTTGAGTTGTACGGGTCTGATTTTGTTGTAGTCATTTGTCAAACCTGGTTATTCGAGATACCGTAAACCAACTTTAGCGTCAACTCGAACTTGAAGAAGTTATTTTGATAAAAAAAATTACCGCGAATCGCTTAACACGATACCCTCTGTCCATGCTCTTGTATCGCTACTGTATTTTTTTTTCGGATTTATATCAAAATACAAAAAAAAAACATCAAAATTTGCCTGAAAAAAAAGTTCTTCTTAGCCCAAACAAACGTCATTTTGAACATATTTCTATTATTGGCCATTGCTGGAGAAATGGTATAACGTGTGTCTGCAATGGTTCTATTCAACCGGAAAAAGATCAATTCCATACCAAACAGACAGTAAATACGAAAGAAATACAGTAAAAACTCAAGCTAATTAAAGTTAGATGTTTGTTGTATCTTTTTTACATTATTTTTTGGGGGTCAAACAAGTAATTTTAATTAGATTGGTAAATACTAAGAAATAACTATTTTGTTAAAGACGGTGGTAGGTTTAAAGAATTGTTTAAAAGCTATTTTCATATTTCCTTCCATTTTCAGGCAATTTACCAACGTCTAGACCTTGTGTACAGACTTCTAACAGAGATCTACAAGGATGTTACGGGAAAATTGGACTAACAGCTGATATGTTCATCTCAAACGAGACTGAAATCAAAGGCGCTATAATTGGTAAAGACCATCCAGCAGCATCAAAATTCTGTGGGTATGTTAGATTTGTAATTACAAGAAGATTCAAAACGAACAATTACCTCTTACATCAACTCATTGAACATTAAAAAAAATACCACGACATCAGGTTCGAAAACGAAGTTCTGGATTGGGACGGGCACAAAAATGAGACCGATTAATTAATGGGATTCCAACCGTCCACTCTTGATAGGCAAAACATATACATGTATAAACAAACGATACAAAACCTACACAAATTTGCTAGATGTTAGATAACTGCATATGTGTTTGCATGAGTTGTGCGACATTGCCTTTTAATAAAATAAAATAAAAAACAAATAATTCCACTGTCGGAACAATTCCAACATCCAATAGAAAAATCGTATACAAATGTATATAGAAACACAGACAAAATCGACACACAAACACACAAATACATGATCACTCACCTTACTGGCTTAGTACAAGCACTTCAATAAAAAGAAATGGCGAGGTTAAACTTGTTATACTTCTTTACTTTGACAGTCTAAGAGGCAAGTTGTTTGAGTGTATGAGGAATGTTCTAGATAATTGCCCTGGATCTGCTGAGTATCTCCTCCTTACCGGATATGACCATTCTTCTATGGAGGCCAGTATTGAGGTCCTGTGTGATGATATTGAAGGTAAGTTTTAATTTTGTTATGGCTTAGTTTATATTTTTGTAATCTCGGAATAATTTGCAGCGGTTGTAAACAAACAATTTTGTAGTTGATTATTATCTAGTCTTTGCTACTTTCTCGTCGCAACATAATCAATTTTCGATTTCGGATGTGAAAATTGACATTTCGATCCATAAGGTCACAGAAAGAGATGCGATGCTTATACAACATCAATGAACAATGGAAATATATCGAATCTGAGAAAGCTCTCAGGAAAATATGGTTTATTTTCATTGGTCAGTAAGCCCCGCCTATCGATATGTCGCCGTTGATCGACAGTGGTGTTGCAATAGTAACACAGACTGTATCACTGGCTACAACATTGTCAGATTTGGAACCGTACGTTGTGGATTTATGTATTGTAATTTGTTATTATGTATTCATCATAACATTGATATAGAGAAATATTACAGTACTAGCACGAGAAAATGTGAATTTCAAGATAGTTAGAGTAAGTTTTAGGTGGTCTTTAGTTTGCATTTTATGGAAATCCGAGACAAAAAAAAAAAAAAGGTTATGCGAATCTATCTAAATACCACAATCAAAATTTTCAAAATTATGGCATCGTAATGTATTACCGGTGTAATCTATTTCCGGGGTATATCGGAATTTTCTCATTTAGAGCACGAGACGTGACGTCATCAATCAAAGGTCATCACGTTTTGTTGACAACACAACGAGCTATCACCAACCTTAAAGATTTTTCGAAAATGCAGAGATTACTGGTATATTTTGATTTTATTCATTATTCTTATCAAATTACTACATATTGGAATTCCATGGCATACATCACATCATAAAATACACCCCATAATATTAAATACTAGACAGAAATCATCACCGGAGCCTTTGTTATGATACTTGTCAGTTGTCTTTGTAAGTAGTGCATTTCTGGTTGCGCAAGTCCGCTGGATAATATAAAAACCGCGGGAGAAAAGTATGGAAAGCATTAAGGGCTATACAGGAACCTAATGAAAACGAGTTTATATTAAGATCAAAGTGGATTAATTGGACATGATATAATCGAAATATGGGTTAGATTTCCCATGACAAATTTAAAAAATGATGAAAGTATACTGTAGACATAAAATTNGTGAGTTACTGCTTTTCGTCTGCACTATGTGAACTGTTCTGGTGATAGTTGAGTCGAAGGCGTTCATAGGTATTTACGACAGTCAGGATTTATGCGGATATTGTCCGCAATTGTGCTCTTTACTCCCTGAGTAAAGATCGTTGACTGCGTCCGAGCAAAACGTTGGTGACCTATTTTGGAGCAAAGTTTCAAGTTTGTAGGGGTGCACTGACTTCTAGGGTGAAGCAGTTGTGAAAAATTATGTCTCGTCGGAAAGATAAATCAATATGCTAGCGAATGACAACAAAGATTGTTTGAATGTGTGATTTTTTAATATTTTTTTCAAGCCTGAAACAGAACTGGTAGTGGCTTGGTTACGTTGGTCGTTACATCCCTTGTTAGTATATAGGGTATATAGGCCGCGTGACCTCTATGAAAGCGATTCAAGTCCCTGTGACAGGAACCTAATGAAAACAAGTTTATATTAAGATCAAAGTGGATTAATTGGACATGATATAATCGAAATATGGGTTAGATTTCCCATGACAAATTTAAAAAATGATGAAAGTATACTGTAGACATAAAATTTATCAACCACAGAAAAAACGGCAAAAGAAAACAAAAACAAAAACAGCAAAAAAATATTAAAAAAAATCAAGAAAAAAACGTTCAATATAGTTAAGGAACAATATTTTCATCAAATATGAAGAATTTTATATACCTTTGTACTGAATATATAGTGGCATATTTTGTGATCCATACTAACTCTGTCTGTATCCTGTCCATTCTGAATTCTCGTACTTTACCGCATTTTTTAATGGAACATTCCGATACACCGATAATACATTCACTTCATCTGGCAGAGGAGTTTGCATGATGTTTACTTAAACAAATTGGAAGTTTAAACATTTAATTAATAAAAAGCAAAAGTTATGTGGTTAAAACACTTAATGACAGTGCATTCATAGGAAAATGTTTGGATCAGTTGACTTCGAATGGTAAGTAGCATATCATGTTTACCCTTTTACTACCCCGGTAATACATTACACAATCATATATAGCACTATACCATCTTATAATATAAATAATAAAATATGCTCATAAGTGACTATATTTTGTATTTCAGTGTACATCGATGGACTTCAGTGTTTCCAGGAAGCTACTAACGATGTTAAATCATGCATGGACAGAATGTCGTCTGGAATGATAGATTTGGCGGCAAAACAGCTTGAATCTGGAATGAACCAGACATCTTTCTTCAGAGAATATTGCCAGTATGTACATCATATGTATTGGTTATTTTACATTTTTGGCACTGATTATTTTGTTTGGTCGACTTTCGGGGCATGATTCTGTGAATTCTTTATTATTACTATAAAATTTACATATCTAAAAGGTTCTTATGGTCGATATATATATATCTGGTCGGATTTCTGTCCATGTTACATGAAACTGGATTATAATTCCACGCTGATATTATTTAAGTACTCAATGTACTCTTTTGTAATTTTTTGGTGTCAAAAATGTTGTCCGAAACACATTTTGTATTAAGAGCAAAAACGCTTCATATAACAAATGTATTACTGTCAAATCTTTTACGATCCTACAGAACTTCAAAAATTGCCTTCAATACTTAAAATTACACTATAACATACATTATTAAATGCAATTAAAATGATTATTTGTTTTAATATTTCACATGTTCAACTATTGTTATTGGGCGTAGTAATTTACATTTTGCAGTTTTTATGACGTTCGACAATAGTTTCCGAAATAGGTGTGGTTGATGTGCATTTCATTGACTGATGAAGTTTCAATTTCGAAATCACGTGTCATCATTTTAACCAATCACTCGAGGCATTCTAATTAAAATAAACATATAATTACATTATAAGTCCATTAAACCAATACTTATTATACAGCCTATTTTATTGTGAATTTCAGAATCCGAGTGAGACATCTGCAATGTGATATGTCAGCTTGGACCAAAAAATGTTCTCCAGCCAGTGTAGGTCTTAAAAATGAATATGAATGTCGTCTGCTTCCAAAAACATGTCAGAAAGATGTTACTCTACAGCGTATATTAGCCAAAGACGCGTGTAGTATGGAGAGTTTTTCGCGTAAATTGCGCCAAAGATCAAGTGCACAACTAACAACAGTGTCGTCAGTATTAAGTACTGTCTTAGTTGTAGTATTCTCTATATTAGTTTTGTAAAAATTACAATTTACAAGTTATGTTTTCTTTAATATATATATAATGTTTATAAAACTTTTAAAAAGTGCTGTTTGTACATAATATTGTGATATATTATACTATTGTAAAATTGTGTGTGTGTATATATTAAGTCCTTGATGTATTTAGGGATCCTTTATTGCATATTAATGGTAGTGTACATATTGTCTTGATGCATAATAATATGTACATATGTAAATGCTTAAGCTCTAGTGATAGTTTTGTTTAAAAATCAATCCATTTTTTATTTGCAATTTCAGTGGTTAAATGGCTCGGAATCAGAATAATGTGTCCGAGAGTATATATCTACCCGTGGACTGTTTCAGTGAGCTAGCACTATAAAAATCTAACCAAACGTGTTGGTCATACAGCACAAAGCGGACGTTATCATAAGCTCATCTCATGAGAAAATGTTCAGTTGACGTTAAACAATAAACACTGACTCATTCACTCCAACAAGATAGAAATAAAATATCTGTAAATGGTATAATTTGCAATTTCAGTGGTTTGCAAATCTTGCGCCCCCATTCCTAAAACCCACAAATGGATAAATAAAATTTGCGGAATTGCATGGGACTTCGCAAAATCAAACTTATTACCTGACATTGTTTCATATTTCTTTTTAATTTTCAAAAACATGGGACAATTAAAATCCTATGGAAAAGGCCTTTCCCTTGGGATTTATTAAATTCCCATGTGATACGTATCCATTTTATTTATTAAGAAGACTATTCTACAGATTGTGTATATAATGCATATATTATCTCTTGTACAATTATTTGTATGAATTGAAAAGAAAATTGTCTGAAACATTAAGAACCAGGTTATGGGTACATGCCTAACATTTTGTTAAACTGATTGAAAGGTGAAGCGAAGTCGTTAATGAAAACGGCGAAATGATAGAAACAAATATTTCATGTAAAATAAGAATTAAAACTTTTAAGAAATGTTGTTATATTTATGAGTGTATTTCATCCATATATAATGAAAAGCACACCGATAGTGTAATGGTTTGCGTGGTCGCTCGCTTAGTGTGGTAGATCGTGGGTGCGAGCTCCGGTCGAGTCTAACCAATTAAAACTGTAATTGGTATTTGGAAGACTGTAATTTTTGGTAATTGTTGCCTCTCCACTAAGCACGCAGCATTATGGAGTAAGAGCAAAGTTCTGTCTAAATGGCTCGGAATCGGAATAATGTGTCCGAGAGTATCAATATCTACCCGTGGACTGTTTCAGTCAGCTAGCACTATAAAAATCTAACCAAACGTGTTGGTCATACAGCACAAAGCGGACGTTATCATAATCTCATCTCATGAGAAAATGCTCAGTTGACATTAAACAATAAACACTGACTCACTCACTCCAACAAGATAGAAATACAATATCTGTAAATGGTATAATTTTTAAGGAGTAAAGTTAGGGTTATGGTGTTTAACACCACTTTTGGCAATATTGCAGTGGTCAGTAATACTGATGGAGGAAACCCGAATACCATGCAGAAGAAAATCGTCGGCTTGTCGCTTGTCACTGACAAACTTTATAACATAATGTTGTATCGTACATCTGTTCATGAGGTACCGTAATTGCATAGGTAGTTGTTAATCCAACTACCATATACACTCACGTCGTCACGACCACGACGGTCCCTCGTGCAATTCATTTAACTTGGATGAAACTATGACAAGATGGCATAGAAAAATGAATGCATCTACAATTGCGCTCGTCACAAGTTATTTTCTAAAAACGTTCCGAATATAATGTTGCAACTGTATACAAACAAAGGAACAGAAGCTTAGAAAACGAACATTCCGACAAATGAGACATACATTTAGGGACATGAAACTTAAATTTGGACTGACAGAAAGTTGAAGATCTCCGTTAAAATAAGCATGCCCAGACGTGGCTGTTCTTTTCTGCAGTGTTCTGGCAAATATATTTACTTCTCAAGGTTTCTTTAAAAAAAAACTTTCCACAATCACTAGTCTACAGGCATTTCGAAAATTGTCCGTAAATACTTAATCGAGATAGAAAACAAACACAAATGTGTACAATGTAGATGGTCCTTTAAATTTACTGCAAACACGGCAAACAAACAAACATCTGGCCTGCAACATTCAATTTGGATAAGTTTGCTGTTTCATACTTGAATACATGTGTATCTATATGGTAAAGGACTTTAAAGTATTAATTTTTATTCAGCTGACGACCATATCATCAATCAAATAATTAATTATTGTTAGATCTATATATATATATATATATCATATGATAATTATTATGACAGTCACAGAGTGAAATGACAATGTACACGGGTGGTTTGCTACCGTCACACGCACGAATACTTGAACACACTTGCTTGAACATCGCCCCGAATATTAGGTTTGCGCAGTTGTACAATTTAAAAAAAAGGAAAACTAACAAAAACCAAGTAGTTCACCGAAAGGCCCACATGTCAGACTTCATCGTTAGCATACATTCATTGCGTGGAAACCCGTCAGTTTTGCAAACATGCGCCCTTCGGTGAATTACTTGGTTTTTGTTAGTTTTCCTTTTTTTAAATTGTACAACTGCATAAACCTACCTCGAGGCGATGCAGTTCAAGTATCCGTGCATGTGACCACAGTCACTTGAAGTTTCGAAAATAAAAAAAAATAAGAAAAACTTCGACAAATTTTGGTCATCTATAATAAATAATCAAGTGACTGTCTGTGATGTGACGTAGCAAAGTTGAACCACCCATGATGTAGACTTATTGATCAGTAGATTTTTCGTAAAGTTTTATTTTCTATTTCTTGTTGTTGTAAATAATCTAATAAATATTATGATCGAGACAGGTAATATATTTATCACTGTTGATCACTCGAGCTCGGTGAGTATAAAATCAAATGTGTATATTGCATGTGACGCACGTACACAGTTTAATTGTACAAAGAACGATAACTCTAAACACATTTTTTAATTAAGAGTTTATTTTTATCTTAATTTCTAAATAATCGCTAGAATATACAAATATTTACAAATTCCAAAATCTTCAATTACTAAGAATTTCAATAAAAATATCTCATCTTTTAAAAATATTTATATAATTTTAGTATTATTCACGTTTAAAGTGAAATATTTATCCAAAATTGCACCTTTTGTGTTGAAATAATCTCATTCATACAAGTTTTCTAAATTTCCAAACACAGGTATCGCTTCTCGGCCTTTTGGCTAAGATCAAAGTGTAGTATCTGTTCTTATCAGCTTAATATCTGATACGTGCCCCATGTGGGTGCTTCGATATTAAACTGATTTTTGGCATTCGATGAGATGTCAGGGGCTTGCTCCGCTCTCGTCACGGGTTGGCCTGGTATTGCAGTACCTCCAGGATCGGCCCACTCCCCTCAGGGGGAGAACAAATAATTAAAATTAGATCCTTAAAAAGCATTCAGGAATTACCGAGGATAAATTTAACAATGTTACAAGGCTGTCTGTGTTCAGTGGTCTTACTACAAAATCAACCTCATTATTTATTAAAACATGTTACTATACAATGTATGAAATAAATTTCCACCATAGAAAACTGCAAAAATAGCTGAAACGTCTGGAAATTTGAATACAGTATGCATATCTGAACATTTTCACTTAATTTTAATAATTAGGTCAAATAAACAAAAACTGTGGTTCTGGTTCTATTGATCAAAAGTCAGGTAAGTAGATGTACTAGTATGTAAACAAAAATGTTAAAAACATGTGTATGGTTCGTATAGCCTCTCCCATCGAAAACCAGCCATTATTAAAGTCAAGATTTTGGTTGAATTATGACTACCGTATTCATTCTAATTGACGCCCCGGGGGCACTGCATTTTTTCAAAAGGGGGGCATTAATTTCGTTGCTAAATTCTTCAATTAACACCAATCGCTGTTATCTGAAATAGACTATAACGGACACTGACTTGTTCAACAGCGTCTTGTACATAGTGTACATAAAACAGTAGGAAGTAGATTCGTAGTTTATTAGTTTATTACCGCTAGTTGTCATCCGATTTGCTTGCATATTGATAGGATTTATTGTTTAGTATATGACGATTCCTCCATTTTCTTAAAAATGTTAAATATGGCTCATTTTATAGTACAATGTATATGAACGTGATCAAGTCTTTTTTGATAAAGTTAAAAACACAAAAATACCATACCGTCACAACAACTGCAAAATCAAATACCGAAATCGTAGGAAGAGACAAAATCGATATCCTTAACACACAGGTACATGACTGCTCACTTTCCTGGCCTAGTACAGGCACTTCAACAAACAAAGATGGCGGGGTTATATTAGTTCTATGGCCTCAAACCTCTCCTCTTAGTGAAACGATGCGGTGATGCAAGTGCTTTCTAAATGTGAGCAAAATGAGGAGAAGAAGAAGAAGAAGAAGAAGAAGAAGAAGAAAAAAAAAAAAAGAAAGTAAGTTCAGTAAATTGGATGGAGTATTCTTTTGATGAAGTTTACGCCTGGAAATTCAAAGTTGTATCTATAGTTACACCATAAACTACTTTCCAATTCGGAGCACCCATGTTTTCACCCTCGTGTTTAGTAGTTTTTGTCTCGATGCCACATACATTGTTTCATATTTTCCGATAAAACACAAGAAATATATCACTTAAAACTAATCTACAGTTATATTAGCTCTAAAAAGGTCATACTTTAAGTGCACACGCAAATACATAGATGCAATGTACAAGCATCTATTTTCCATGGGAGATGGTTCATAGTTAATGCGTGAAAATCGATGTTGTGATATAAATATTCATTTTTGCAAGCATAATTGTGGAATGATTTTTGTCAATTTATTTTGATGAAATTTCGCAACAAAAGGCCTAAGCAAAATGATTACACTACGTCTGATTTTTCGGCATATATATCAGAAACAGTTTCAATTGAAATGACAATTAACTGTCTGTTAAATGATCTTTTTGCATTTTAAGACAAAACTAAGGCTGTTGTTCAATTGTGAAGTAAAAAAAAGGAAAATGATTCGATTACCGTAATACATAACAATATCTGGCGACTTCTATTCTTCATGTCATGCAATAGTTGCGTGACTTAAGTACACCAATGATATGAATACATGTACATGTAATAAAACAACAATCATCTGCATCAATTTTCCCGCGAAAAATGGATTAGTCTATTTAAAGTAGGGTTTTAGCCCTCTAATAAAAATAGTGTTCTATATTCGGTATAGCTTATTAGGATTAAACCATGCATAGGTTATAACATAACATGTTCAAAATATGTGCAAGAAGTGAAAAAAGTGTGTATTTTACATTAATCGATGGATTTCAGCAACTTATAACATCCATTTTCACCCCACTGAAACACATATGGGAAATTCCGAAATTCCAGCGTTTGAGGTGCCCAAAGGGTAAATTCTTGTAAACACCGGCCTCTTTCAATTAAATTTGAAAGATTTTTTGTCATTGCAACCCCGTTCACAGTTACCCAACAGGAGTCCACAGGTCGTCCACGTGTCACAGTTTAGAATAATCCTTCAGGTAATCCTTCAGGACCTTACAGTACCCCGTGACCCACATTAGCAGGACTCACCAATATTTTCTTAATAATGTTGTTTAATAACTGGAATAAAAAGATTTTCCTGGTGTAATGTGGTAAGTCACTTTCACTTTTTACGGTTGGAAAAGGGGGGGGGGGGCGTTTATTAGGGCAGGGGCGACAATTAGAACGAATACGGTATATCGATTGAACTCCGACTATTAAATAAAGTCTGGATTTTGACCGCGGCCACAAAAGACCATGTCACACACTATATCAGTTTATCGAAATTTATAACCACAAAAGTATATACATTTGTACATGTAACTGTTGGTAGATATTTTCAAATTCTAACATGACCTCCTTCTTTCGCTTTGTTAATAAACGAGCGAGTTATCCATTTGGTATAATCTCATTAGCACATGCGCTGGTGAATGTGACTGACTTTTCCATTGGCAGCATAAATTGTGTGCGACATTTTCCACAAA
>MJUT01003530.1:359614-395945 GCA_002080005.1 Gigantidas platifrons | reverse complement strand
AAAAAAACACTGGGACATAGACAGTAGCACGTGTTGTTAGTTACTAGTATTGGGTTAATAATACAATATTTCGCCAAATGTAAGTACTTTTAGTTCACTTTGGGTATCATAATATAGTATTTAAGATTAGTTACATGTATCCATTGTCGCATACTGTTGTAGGTTTTATAGAAATCAAACGGACTATAGCGAACAGTAGCTGGATGTGAAAAATATCACACAAAATGGATGGTTAGACAATTTCAATAGAATTTATTATGTTTTTTTTTATTATTATTTACAACTTGTCGAAACTAATATAACTGCAGAGAGAATTTAAACGCATTCGTTTTCTGAAAAATAACAGAAACGGAATTTAAAATGGACAACTTATAAGTTCCTAAATTATGTATTTTCCCCCTCCCTAAGGCATGCAGGTGACCTTAACATATTTAGGCTATCCTGTTTAGGCCCTTTGATTTTATTGCTCCCAAACACTTTTGAATGATCTAGCTTTTCAATCTTTCGATTTGAGCGCACCTGGTGAAGGTTATTGCAGAAACGTGTCGTGCGCATTAAATTAGATATCTACAGTTTTTTTTTATTTTTTAAGGATTGATCTCAAATTTTTTTCGGTTCATGAAGAAATAAACTCAAAAATGTGGTACACACTGTGTAACCCGGGAAATTTTACGCTAGGGTGTGTACCACACTTTTTAGCTTATTTCGAATGAACCGAACAAAAAATTATGATCAATCCTTATAAATTAATTCCTAATTAAATTTTTTCTTGTTCTAAAAATATTTTGACAGATAATAATTTCTTAAAAAGAATTAAAATAAAAAAAAGTTCCCAATTGAGACCCCATGTGACTTCCGGTTGAAAATTTTATCTATGACATGATGGATAAAAAATTCTAACCAATCAAATTCAAGCATTTGCTGCAAATTTATTAATTCCGAAATAAGAGAATAAAATTTTGATTACCAGTATATGTTTGTTGGAGTAGATATATTGACACAATCAGTGCCTATCACCACTAACGTTGTGAGTTCGAATCCTGATCAGGTGAGGTGTACTCGATACAATATTAAGTGATACAGTTTGTCAGTGACTTGCAACAGGTCGATGGTTTTCTCTGGGTACTCCAGTTTCCTCCATCAACAAAACTGACTGCCATGATATAATTGAAATATAGTTGAAAGTTACGTTGAACAAGAACCATAACCAGAGGTAACTCTTATATTTTAAATGCATTATGGCGTCAGGAGCAGAATTTATTGACATTTGTGACGTTTTATATTTCAGATGTATTGTCGTGTGGACTTGATTTCTTTCAAAATAGAGGAACACAAGATAACATCTTTTGCTACACACACAAAAAAACACGAGAAAGTCACGCTACACACAAAGAGCATATTAAATTAAAGGATCAGAGCTTTGATTGTTGTTCTTCATATATGTCACAATTTGCTAATTAAAATGACAAATTGCAATACTCTATTATCAGCATAAAACATTTACCAACCCGTCATTGAGTGGTTAATCCTTAACTTCTCAATTCTCTGACTTTTGATTTTTAAGTATGCTGATGCATGCCTTCAAGGTTATCAGAGTATGAAAGTCTGAAGTGGTGCAGACATATGCTTTATATCTTGGGTATTTATTTTTAATTCTGTGTGAACTGAAATATTGTATGGCAGAATTTCTGATACATAATTGAAGACCATACAGTGCCTGTGAGATGAAGAACAACAATACAGTTCTTAAAATATTTCTTTTTCTTAAGCGAGTCCTAATTGAATTTACTTCATGTTTACTCACATCCACATCTATAGTTCCTTAAAGACCTACCAAGTCCTAATACAGCTGAAGCATGAGCCTGTATAACAAAATATATAGCCCCTTAAAGACCTACCAAGGCCCAACACCGAGATGAAGCCTTAATCCCATAAATGCTTGCCAATGCCCAAGTCTGGGCTGAATCATGATTGTCTAACGAAACTAAAGTCTTACCAAAGCCTACCTTTGAGCTGAAGCCATAGTCCCTAAAAGTCTTATCAAGGCCAAACTCTGAGGTGAAACAAGATGGCCCAATGATAATGTATACTAAATTTATAGTCCCTGAATGCCTTACAAAGGTCTAACTCTGAGGTGGAACAAGACAGCCTAATGGTAGTATTGGTACTGTGTACTAAATTGTAGAGTCTTACTTCATGTTAATCATGGCCAGTACTAGTTTCATCAGTAACTAATATAACAGGGCTGGTTGGTTGGTTGGTTGGGATATTAACTTCAGTAAACAACAGTATCCATGGCAACATTTGTAATTGAAAAACACCACAAGTCCTATATTTCACATTTTAATTTATTATTAAATATTACACAAAATAAACTAAAAAAATAACTAATTTCACATAAAATGCATGTGTAAAGTGAACACAGATTTAGAACAGGAATGTTATCACAGATAATGCAAAATAAAGCGATTTCTTCATCGAGTTGATTTGCAAAATGCAAAAATTTCAGAAATGTTTACTAAGATCATTACATATTTTCCCCCCACTCATTAGGTGTCTAATGACATTATAAAAATGTTTTTGACATTAGGTGCCTAATGACATTATAAAAAAAAGTTTTTGACATTGGGTGTCTCATGACATTATTTATTTGGTGTTGTCTGCAGATTGCACCTGTTAAAATATTACTGTCAGATCTACATTTTGTGTGGGAAAATGTTTGCAAATCAACTTTATATCAATAAATAAAAAATATTCTATAGCCATGCTGCCTGAATGTATGAGAAAAAAATGAAGGACATTCAAATGCATCTATTTTTGATTGGATGAAAAATAACAGTAGCGACAGTAAAACACAAACTCAAGACTTTGTGTTTTACAAATTGCAAAATAACTAATTATACAGTTGTTCAACAAAACTGTGATAACTTTACTGTGTTTATATATTAGTACAATCAATCTAAGGATTTACAGTTGCAAAAAATTGTTTTAATGCATAAACTTAAATATAAATATAAAAATTGTAATAGCCACATGTTTTACATGCAAGTTACTACTCCTCACAATTTTTAAAATATAAAGAGTTTTTGCAAAAAAAAATTTAAAGACCCTCCTTTTATAAAAATTTTCCCAGTGAATATATTTTAATCTATTTCCTACATTATTAACAAAGTAATAATTTATTATTTTTTATTAAACTACTGTTAATATTTATCATGTATTGCCAGTTAATGAATACTAAAATATCTGTTAAAATAAATATTTGGAAATCATTGAATATTGTTTTTTTATGAATTTACTAGTAATGGTTGCCATGAATGGGACATGTGATAATGATATTTCTTTGTAATATTTGACGACATCAATCTTATAGCTAATGCTTACAATTTCTTTTCATAGCACTATTTCAACAAATTTACCATTATCCCCTCCTGTCTTCAAGTATTTTTTTTCCCATTCTCACAAAGATTATTGATGATTCATGTATGATAATTATGTACTATGAAACACTTAACTTTAAATTGATGATAATATATATTTTTATTATTTTTCAAAGTTATAAAAGTTATATTAAGAAATGACACCTTTTTACAGTTTTAATTTTGTGGATTGGATAAACTGTACCATACCATTCAAATAATATGCTATTTCAGAATCTCATGAATTGTAGGTAATTTGTCTACTGCCATTTACCAAAATTTTAAATGATATTTTGCCATTTGTCACCGATCAAAGGTTTACAATATTTTTGTCTAATGACACTATTTTTGTATTTAGGTAAAAAAGTGCATCTATTTTTCTTACATCTTTTTAAAATTTTGTATAATGTGAGATTTTAAGCTTATGGTCAATAATTTCACAATAAACACTATATTGATTCCACAGTATGATAAAATGTCAATGTCAACTAATGCCAAAAATGCTTGATGTATTTTTTAATGAAATTGGTAAATTTAATAGAACAACATGATTTCACTAAATCAAAAGCCCCTTAACCATCAAATTCTAAAATATCCTTTAAAGAGGTAACATTAATTATTGCAGAACGACAAAAAATACTAAAAACAAGCCTTTGATTTATTTGTAAATAATCAAAATATTAATCCTGAGAGAGAAAACAAATATGGCCTTCTTATCTGGTACTATTGTCCAGTACGAAATTGAGCAGCAAAGAATTAAAACTATGGGAATTTTAAACATGTTAAACATTTTACCTTGCACAACACAATATTCTGATAAATAAATTTTAAATAGCTATAGGCAGCATATAAATTAAATATTGAAATTTGGCAGCTTAAAGTTGTTTTTCGTAAATTAAGGTGGTACCTAATACTACAGGGAGGTAACTCTTTAAAATCAGTTGAACGTTTTGATCATGTAATGTGTGTATGCAGATTTCAAGCATCTTGGTGATCAAACCCACAGAGAGAAAAGTGGCTATTTGGCTATTGAATTAATAGCTCTGAGTCTTTTGGTTGGAATTTGTTAAAATTTTGATATTTATTACAGTGGATATATTCAAACACACTTCCAAAAAAATAAGAAAATTAAACGAGCAGATCAAATTTTACCTGAAGTGTATGGTACCACCTTAAAGTAACTTTTGTATTGAAGCATTCACAACAAATGTATACAATGTAATAGAATATTAGCACTTTTTCGACTTGATTCCAAAAATTATATGTTTTTACACATTTTAACTGGAGTTATTTCCCTTTAATGAAGACAAAGAAATCCCTTTCATCCAAAGTTCAATGAAAGTAACATATTTTCCCCATGATATGTACAACATTCTGATGTCTGAACAATTTGTGAGTTTCGTTTTTGCTATAAAATTATCTGGAATTTTTGTAATGTCCAAATATCTACAAATAATAAGAAAATTATAATCAAATCTTAGTTCTTTCCATTGCCCTTCCTATAAGCTAGGACCAGTATATTTTGCCTGTTGTAAGAAAAATAACTTCCATAAATAAACGTACAAAAACATATAATTTTAGAATAAAATCGGGAATGTGAAAAAGGTCTATTCATTTATCATCCTTGTGAATAGAAAGAAACATATAATCTATTTAAGGTGGTACCATACACTACAGGGAGATAACTCTTTAAAAATCAGTTGAACGTTTTGATCATATGATGTTTGTATGCAGATTTCAAGCATCTCGGTGATCAAAACCACAGAGAGAAAAGCTGCTATTTGGCTAGTGAATTCATAGCTCTGAGTCTGTTCGTTGGAATTTGTTAAAATTTTCATATTCATTACATTGGATATATTCACACACTGCCAAAAGTGTATGGTACCACCTTAAATAAAATATTTTCTCCATTTCATATGGCAAAATTCTTTGCTAAGGCAACACTATTTATACACATTTCTTATCAACATTTAGAACTCTCAGAAATTGAGTTCCATTAAAATCTACATGTACAATACTGAGAAATAAATGTATATAATTATCATTGTTATGGAAGTTTCACTGGAGTTTCTGACCAATCATGTTATAGCACACACAGGAACAGGAAATGCTTTTTTATTCCCATAATTCAACATTCTTTATTTACTAGGTCAATGTCACTGGTTAAATTCTTTCATTAAACATTCCATCTGTCTTACACTGGCCTCCTAAAGACAAAAGAAAAAAAATGAATTGATGTCTTCAAAGAACAACATATATGGGTTCTTTGCAAAGATGCATGTATCACCTGTCCCGGATTGACATGAAAAATCACATTTTTGAAAGAGGTCTTACATAACTAGTATGAATACACGCAAATCTAGAAATGATCTTTTTCAATGAAAAAAAATAAGATTCCAAAATTGGTATGTAATAAGAGGTAATGTGGTAAAGAGAAATTAACAATGGTTTAATAATGACACAGACAATACAGACACAGTGATCCTTATATATTTTTTAACTTTGCTATATGCTGGTGACACAACAAAACATTCAACATATTCTAGGGCATATGTTTGAAACCATATCTATTTCAAATATGGAAAATTTTTGTCTGACCAGAACTTCTTTTTCTAAAACGTACTTATCTACACTAGCCCTACTGACAAGCTTAGGATCACTGAAGGCAAAATAACAGAATATTTTTACCATTGTTACTCTTTAATAACAGTAATATTCAATACATTAGATGTAACTGTTCAAGCAATTTAATTTTTTTTAAAAATGGACATTTGTCGTAACTTAAAAAAAAAAATTCTTAGGGATACACCAACATCTAGCTACATCCCGTTTGAGGGTCATGTCAGGGTTCATAATATCAAGGGAGCAATTAGCAATGAGCCTCCTATTTATTTCCAAGTACAAACCAAAAGCTGTTGTCCAATTGGTCAATATATTTAACCGTCTTGCATATGACTGGATGGTTATAACAGAATGAAAGGTTACCTGACATGACCTCCACCACTCACCATCCTCCCCCCCTTTTTTCTACATTTTCCCTCTACATGCAATAATATCTATTATCAAGCAACTAGTTTGATACAACAAAATATCACTGTTTTTTAATGTCACATCATAATGACATCACTGATATGTCACATGACCAAATCCTCGATAAACAAATTATCGTTGATATGTTTTGCTCAAAATGGACTTCTCATTGCATCTCACATGATACATCTCAGACTGTGCCTTTGATGTGATATTCCTCCGAGAAATCCTTTCTCACTAAACAAATCAAATAGTATTTATTTATTGTTTGTTTTTTATTATATGATATACATGATATATACTAGTACTAACTTTATAAGCACCATGCTTCATCTCTAAGTATTTGTTGTGGTCTTTTTCTCTCTGTAATTGCTGCTGTAGTTTTTGAAGCTGAAATTTTGTCTCATTATCAGCGACATTGGCATAATCTGCCAGCTGACTTATACTCTGTCTGCTATTCTGTTAAAAAAAAATATGAATAAATGATTTATTTTCTTATTCTCAGCGACAGGTCGGTGGTTTTCTCTGGGTACTCTGGTTTCCTCCATCAATAAAACTGACCAAAACGATATAACTGAAATATTGTTGAAAGTGGCATTAAACACCATAAATTAATCAAAATCAACCTATTCTTAGCATGTTTAATCAGTTGGTTAAATTTTCATAATATATTTTAATCACTATGGTGGTTTAAAACATCTGCATGAGAATTCTCACAAATTTCCTTTTAAGGCTTTCAACAGTCATTTATGATGGAAATTGACAACTTAAAAATATTTTTGACATTTTGGTCACAGGAGAAACAGATTCTCTTTCTACCACTGGATTACAATATTTCTTCACTCTCGATAGCTAAATTTTCAAAATTTAACAATCCTGAGTGGAGAAATATCGTAGTAGACTGGTAGCTGAAAGATAATCTATATTTATTTCCGATATTTGATAATGAGTAACTAATTGATTAGATAAGTACTCTGCACATATACAAAAAAGGTTATGTATTTGTTTTAGCTCCATGGTGGTACAAACAAATAAGTGGCATATAAATTGTGGTACAAGCACATGGACATCATTCCTGGGTGATTTCATTTATTTATACAGAACCATGATGCATACAAACATTAAAAGGCTTGTATTGTTTCTTTATATAATTTGTTGTCTGGAAAAATACTAAAGACAACAATCTATCAACTTTGTCATCAAATTGATCAATGATAATAGAAAATTCTGAATAAAAACAGACTGAATATTGCTTTCCATATTTTGTTGATACTGGTGGAATTGTTGCCCATCACTGTTTAAACTTTCTTCTCATAACATTACTGAAAATCATACATTAACATGCTAAACACCACAGGAGGTAATAAGGTTAAATGAAGAGGGAAGTTTACTTGTTGAAAGGTAAGAAAAAAACTAACACAAAGGTACCAGAATACACATACTTTTCTTATTTCTGTTATTTAAGTTTGAATAAAAGATTTATCTACTAAGCTACAATTTATGCATCATTTTATATAAGTACATTATACCTATCTAACAATGTTTTTGATAGCTGTTATTGGCTACTCTAAAATTACAATGTACTATAAAACTACAATGAACATGAATATTGCAAGAAAATAATTGAGGCTCTAGAAGGGTTAAATACAAGATGTTCTGAGAAGACAACTTCTCGTCTTATGGTCATACAACTTTTGACTACGATTTTGGCAAAAAAATAAAACAAAAAGATCTAACGAACATCTATTTTTAGGTAGATTGGAATTTTCCAATGAATAGAGTTATGAATATATTTTTGAAAGAGATCCGTGTCTCGAAGCCTGGGCCTCTTTTCCAAAATATGTACCAGTAGCTAAAACCTATGCACAAACAGATCATGTACATGGTTTTACTGTTCAATTCTTACTGTTGGCACTTTTACGTAAATAAGAAAATATGAAGTGATCATTATAACAATGAAATCAATATGAAATTTACAAAAAAGTAAATGAGTTTGTTATAAATTCACCACCTAATTGTGAAATCCATGTAAAATTAACTAAAATCTGGTGATTAATACTTTAGAAATCATTGCCATGTGAAAGTAACATTTGACAACAACAAAGCTGGCATTGCTAACAACAACATTAAAATGAAATGACCTTATTCTGGTTACTCCAGTAAAACATAGCACATACCCATGGACGGCAAAGAAAATAAATATGCATGGTTGCATAAAAAATTGTGTAAAGTTAATTTGCTTCTATTGGGAGGAGGGGATGGAACTGGAAAAATAGCTTATACTAAGAGGATTTGAACATGGAGGTGAACATATGGCTTTTGTTGGGGTGCCTTTAAATTTCTAGGGCCCCCCTAGGAGTTGAGCTATGTTTCACAGGAATACCCCTAATAGTGAAATGGTGAACATCTGAGAACAACAAAGTTGGTATTGCTGAAATGACATTGATATGAAATGACCACCTAATTGTGAAAACTATGTGAAATTAATATCTAAGTGACAACATCAAGTCATGTATGGAATAGCTGTGCAGTGTAAATAAAAAAAATATATATACCACATTTCTCCGTCTTTTGTCAACTTCCTTAAAAAGTAAAATTTTTATCAATTGCCAATTTATTAAATTATTTTAAAACACAGTGAAATCTGTTTAAATCTGAACCCTGAATAAAATGGAATCCTGTATAAGCCGAATCATACATAAAATCCCAATGTAGGAAATTTTACCTGTATAAAACAAACTGCTGTCTATTCCAAATTTGACCCCAATGAGGTTCGGTTTAGACAGGTTTCACTGTGTATTATTTCACCACAGGAAATCTTGTTATCAGAAGAGACCAAAAGAAGTCTAACCTTACAACATTTGTACCCTTTGAAGGTCAGAATCTAGAATGATTGTTAAACCTGTATACATGATCATGAGTAGCTGACTATGGCTTAACCATACTTGTAACATGAATGCATTCTTTTCTTTTGATCTTTTTATGGTTTATATACCAGAATGTAAGCAACAGCTAAGAACTATGAAATAATACACACAGATAAGAAATATTGCATACTCTAAATCTGGGCTGTAGTTTTATTACTCTCAGAGAGCCGTGCAATAATCAACGACCTAGATGTGATATTGCATTGCTTCATGTTGCAAATTATTTATTAGGGGAACATGATTTTTTTTCATTATAACCAAAAAACTTCAAAATAACCAGACATAATATACAATCAAACATGTCTTATGTGACTTGCCAAGGGAAAATTAAAATAGAGCCACATAAGACAGGTGGTCACTAAAGATAGGTTTAATTGATATGAAATGCACTGTGAAGGAAAATAAAATTAAGGTCATATAATACAAGTTATTGCTTAATAGAGGTGGTAGCTGAAGCAGATTTGACTCTATACTCAAAGGGGTTGATAGTGATAAATATTTTGTTCAATATAGCCACTATTTTTCATTATAAGTGGACTGAACAGAAATTTACATTTTTTACGTTTTTTCTGAACATATTTCTTATCATTTTTCAGGATAACCTTTGAACTATGACAGATTAATAACACCAACCCTTATCATTTTTCAGGATAACCTTTGAACTATGACAGATTAATAACACCAACCCTTATCATTTTTCAGGATAACCTTTGAACTATGACGTTATTTAACACTAACCCTTATCATTTGTTTTGCCTTTTCTACAGCAGCATGTGCTTTTAATTTTTCTTCTTCTGCTATTCTTCTCTGTTCTTCTGTATCTAAGGCTAGATCTTCCTGTTTTCTTCTATCCAAACAAATCTTATTAGTTTCTTCACATTATTAAACTAAGATTTACAGTACCTAAACTGTACAGTTAAACCTGTATTAAGAGGTCACCTTTGGGACAAAAGAAAAGGGGTCTCTTAAGACAGGTGACCTTTTAAAAGAAGTTCAATTCATATGAAAATTTTGATAACAGGAGGAGAAAAAGATGACCGTTTAATACAGGTGACTGTTTAATAGAGGTGACCGCATGGCCAGGTTCGACTGCATTGTAATGTAATAAAACTAATCTCCCTCTGGATGAAAAGGGGGTAGGGTAGAAACAGGTTATACTGTTTAGGTTCTTTGGTTAACTTTTAATTTTTTTGACTTTCCAATCTTTCGATTTGGGGCATACCTTATGAAGGTTATACCAGATACATGTTGTGGTAATTAAATTAGATATCTACGTTTTTTTTTTTATTGTATTCTAGTTTAGCTTACATAAAATTGCTACCAATCAGTTATTAACTTTTACAACCTTACATCTTCATACAGCTTAACACTAGTTTGCTAAATTGTGTACCAGTATAATTTATAGAGGGGGATGGTGTTTAATGCCACTTTCAACAAAATTTCAGTTATATCGTGGCAGTCAATTATATTGGTGGAGGAAACCAGAGTACCGTGAGACCTGATACAAGTCACTGACAAACTTTATCACATATACTTGTGTCTAGTACACTTTGTCATGAGCAGTATAATTTATGGACTAATATCATCAGCAAATATTCAGAGGTAAGGGTTAGAGTTATGATATTTAACACCACTGTCAATAATATTTCAGCTATATCGTGGTGGTCAGTTTTATTCGTGGAGGAAACCGGAGTACTCGAAGAAAACCACCGACCTGCAGAAGGTCACTGACAAACTTTATCACACAATGTTGTATCGAATACACCTCACAATGAGCGGTATAATTTACAGACTAATATTATCAACAATTCTAACATGACGTCCTTCATTGGCTATATAAATAATACAGTGATAAAACTCACGGTATATTTTAATTCGCTCATGCATATTGACGAACAAATTACAAACATAATTCCCTAGTGAATTTATGTATTCATATAGCACTGTGGTGCATAACAAACATAAAAATGCCCGTATTGTTTTTACCTATATTTTTCCGGAATAAATACTTAAGACAACCATCAATGGACTTTGACTTTTGAAATTTAACATCTTCCAGAAGTCGTTTACAAGGAACGCTGATGACATTGAAAGACATGATTACTGATTTATTTTTAGATTTTGTGAGCATTTTACTTGTTTAAGTTGCTAAATTCAAAATGCCATTAAATTGGAAAATATCAGTAACTTCATAGCATCACAGTCTATTTATACATAAAAGATAAACAATTGTAAACTGTAAAACATGAAGGTTAGTGAATTTTGTTATGAAATGCATTTCCATTACCGACTTCCACTTCAAAAAATAAGTTAGATTTTTCCTACTAGAATCGAAATAATTCATGGAAGCCAGAGTTTGTATCACGTTTTAACATGGGTAACATTATTTTCGTTTCATTTTATCCCTCGCTAACGCTCGGGATAAAATTTGTACGAAAATAATGTTACCCATGTTAAAACTGTATACAAACTCTGGCTTCCATGAATTATTTCTTAAATATTCAAATAATCTACTGGTACATGTATCCTTTAAAAAATCCTGATTTGTACTTACTTTGAAGTGACTAATTCACTCTGTAACTTTTCAAATTTATTTCTAAACCAGTTATGAGCATCTTGTAAATGAACAGAAATCTGAAAATAAACAAATATTTTTATATATATAATGAAGATCTATCTTGAGATTGCAGATTTCTAGGGCCTTCGTGGTGGTGATTGTATGGTAATTGGATCTACAACTACCTGAGCAATCAGTGCCTATCACCACTAACGTTGTGAGTTCGAATCCCACTCATGGCAAGGTGTTCTCAATACAACATTATGTGATAAAGTTTGTCAGTGACTTGCAGCTTGTCGATGGTTTTCTCTGGGTACTTCGGTTTTCTCCACCAATACAACTGACAGCCAAGATATAGCCGATATATTATTGAAAGTGGCATTAAACATCATAACCTTAACCCTAACCATATTCCTTTGAACAAACAGAGACAATTTTTAGATAGATCATAGATCAAAGGCAATGGTTTTTTTTTTAAGTTGTTACCTGAAGTAAATGGTTGCTTTAGACTACTGCTTTCAAATGTTTATCTACGTAATGGGTGTAAGATTAAGAGATGGAGGAAACTTGAGATCCTGGAGACGACTACCATATAAATCTGACTTTTTTGGTGATACAAAACATAAGTACACATATAGATCTAAAATTGTGACAGAATAAAGATATGAAAGCACCAAAGGTGATGTTAAATGATCGAACTGCTTGCATGTAGATTTTTTGTATGCTATGCACAATCGCAAAATATCAGTATACTTCTAGAAAAAGATGTCAAACTTTGAAATAATAAATTGAGAGCAAACTCCAGAGACATCAATATGTTATTCACATAAAACAGCTTTTTATCCAATGTTCCAGAATATGTTACATTTTCTTGCATATACATTTGCATATATATAATAGTGAAAATTTTGTCAGCATGGCCAAGAATGAAAGACCTTGGTAAGTCTGCTATTAACAGGAAACCTACCTCNGCTGAATTATCCTTTCCATTTTCATCTTTTTTGTTTCGAAGCCAACATCAACATTCAATTCCCGGAATTCCCTCATCCATTTACAGACACCTACTGGAGTATTATACATGTTTTTTTTTATTACTTGTGTCGAAGTTTGTTTGCCGGTTCGATACTTTCATTCCATGTTTACTTTTAGGTGGAACATACTTTAAAAGCATGTATTGTTGACATAAATATGTCAGCAGTGAGTCAAGGTTAACAGGTCAAAACCTCTTCGGGATTTTCTAGACTTTTCATTAGATAGTACGTCAAACATTAGAACATGTGTTGTCTAAAGCACTGGTTCCCAAGAACAAAACTACGATGGTCGAGAACTAACGACACTGACAAACCAGTTGAATTGTAACCCCCAGCAGCGTAGGATATAAATAAACTATGTTTTAAAATTTATTCTAAATTTAAAAACAGAAAACACACATTTCGGAACAGGACAAAAGTAGAAAGATACAATTTTTGTACACTTGCTGAAATATCCACACGCATTTTTTGTTGTTCAAATGTCAATTTTCGCAAATCAAAGTATTTCTAGATATTGAAATATCCATCCGCAAAATCTGCGTTGCAACAAAGAAATACTGATAGATGAGCAAACGTGCATATAAGTACCCGATTTTAAGGGGGATTTATAATATATGAATGTTGCATGCATGCTCTTTCTGATATTTAAGTTACTCGTCCTCTTACAATTGAGTCTATATATGGACTATATTTTTGTCCGGGCAGAAGGTTGCGACACATGTTGTGTAAAGCAGTGTCTTCCGGTTTGCATGAGCGCTAGCATTAAACGATATCTCACTTACGTTCGATCGTTTAATAAATGCGGTATCAATAATATTCTCGGTTTTTTTTTCAATCCTCAAGGGACATAACTTCGCCAATATTTTTTTTTTTTAATTTATTAAGATATTGTCAATGGAAAGCTTCAACATAAATTTACTCACATGTTTTTTTTAAATATCCAAATTACAGATAATAGCAAATATAGCACAAAAAAAAAATATTTGATCTCAAAAATTGATATTTTCAGTATCAATGAACTGATTCTGATATTTATAGATTAATACATGGCCTTTTTCATATTGCCCTTGTTATCAGCCCGAGGGACGATATCAGTCAAGGGTTGATAACAAGGGCAATATGAAAAAGGCCATGTATTAATCTATTTATCACATATTTTGCCAGGGCAGATAACATGTTATTGCCCTAGGGGCAAATAACATGCCGCAAATTATGCTTTTATTACACATACAAATTCTGCATTAATTCAATAAAATATGTGATAATGAAAATTATTGGTGCGAGCGTGACATCAAACACATCATGACATTATTGATAAAAACATTAATGTCAGTTTTGAAGGTTGGGACATGTACATCATTAGTAGTTTCACAGCTCATCCTATTGGACTCTCTGTGATATTAGTAATAATCTCCATCTCAACCTTTATAACTACTGTTATTCTATATCGGCAACTTTTCTGTGATAACTTAGCCTAACACGTAAATCAATTCTACGCAGATTATTAGTAGATGAATTTAAACAAAATCAACCGTTACCATGACTATATTTAAAGTACCTCAGATGACTCATCATGAGCCTCTTTTAAGCGACTTTCTGTCTGTCTTCTTAGTCTATCAATTTCTTCTTTCTGTTTCTTTGTATGCTGAAAAGTAATATGAAATAATAAATAACATTTGTAATTATTAATAAGACTAAAGTTCTCCTCCCTCAGACATAGGTGACCTTAGCTGATTTTGGCTATCCTGTTTAGGTTCTTTGGTTTTATTGCTCACAAAACATTATTTGACTTTCCCATCTTTCCACTTTGAGTGTACCTGATGATGGTTATTCCTGATGATGGTTATTCCTGACTTTGAGTGTACCTCATGATGGTTATTCCTGAAACATGTTGTGTGCACTAAATTTGATATCGATGTTTTTATTATGACTGTGTATATTTATTTGGAGAATGAAGTGTTAAAATTTGATATTTGCAATAACCTCTAATTATGAAAAAATGCTACTTGTAAATATGAATTATTTAAATACAGGGAAACCTCTTGAAATTAAATTACCATGAACAAACCAATGTAAGTAAAAGCATGTTTTTACTTTATATGTACCTTTATAACTTATACATAAGATATTTTCAATAGGGTTAGAATATTTGGATTACATAGTGATGGTAAGTTTTATTTGTGAAAGAATCAGGATCACATGACCTTCAATAAAGTACTCACGAACTTCATCATATAGCATTGTATATGTCACACAGCAGTGTAAGTCAAACTCACAAAAATTAGTGATGATAACAGCTAATTTATCTATATATTAACAAAAATCCTCATGACATTATGAAACACATTTCAGGTTTTTAGATATATGTGGTTATTGTGCAAAAAAAAAAATCAATTGAAATTATCTCCCCTTTTCACAACTCTGGGGAAAAAAGATAAAGTGGTAAATTTCGATAAACTTACAAGGGTTGACAGTTAGCAATGAAGAATAAAAATGCTTATGACAATTTTCCTTCAAAATACTCATCCTAACAAACGGACATTAACAGGATGGATACATCCTCCACAATTTTAATTGGTGATCACATGGTACATCCTCCACAATTTTAATTGGTGATCATATGGTAGTTGGATTTACCTGAGGAATCGGTGCCTACCACCACTGAGGTTGTGAGTTCGAATCTCGATCAGGGCGAGGTGCACAACATTATGTGATAAAGTTTGTCAGTGACTTACGACAGGTCGGTAGTTTTCTCCGGGTCCTCCGGTTTCCTCCACCAATAAAACTGACCGCCACGATATAACTGAAATATTGTTGAAAGTTGCATTAAACACCTTAACTCTAACCCTCCACATTTTTAAGTTCGGAAATAAAACTAAGAATTCAGAATTTCCTACTTCATATTTTCGTTTATTTTCATCAGACATTGCCTTTTCTTTTTCTAGCTCTGATTCTCTTTGATGTATCAATATATTTGTTTCTGTTTGATTTTGTGCCAACTGTTTAAGTTCCACCTGAAGAGAAGCAATCTGGTTCATGAAAGTGTTTATCATTTGACCCTGAAAAGTAATGAAACTAATGTTAGTATAAACAGCAAACTAACCCTGATTATTTACACTGAATATATGGAACAAACAATCGATATATATATTGGAAAAAACAACAAGATATATATATATATATAAATAACTACACACTGTTAAGCATAAGCTCTAAATGGCCTTCAAATAACCAGAGGATCTATGGAGACTGTAATAACCTTCCTCGTTAGCAGTTGCTCATAGGTTTCGAAGTAAATGTTTAAATATAAGGCCATACAAAGTTAATTTCTTGGTTCTCAGGCCCGCCCGCATGTGGAAATTCGTCGCCGCATTGCCGATTTTTTTGCAAAAATAGTAAAAAAAAAAATTAAATGCGGTAGCGCTGTCCGTACGGAAAAAACAACCGCATCCGTTTTTCTCTTATATCGCGTGGTCGGTGAAACGCTTTAAAATGCATCATGCTTAAATGAGATTTAAAGCATCGTTATGACAATGTATAAATAAAAAACATGTTTCCGTTTGACATTTAGACAAAATGTCAATCGTTTCTGTGCAAATTCGGCACAAATGTTTGCCAGTTTTACCAGGAAACATAATAGGGGGCGTCTCCGAAGTTTGTACCTTATTGGAATTGTTTACGGAGATAAAAAATGGTACGCTGGGACCAGCGGATTGGACGTTTCCATAAAAATTACCCACTTGTGATGTTTCTGCCACCATCGGAAGAAATAAAATTGAAATTTTCAATAAAGTAATGAAAAGATTTATACATTGCCATATTTTTCACCAAAAAAAAGAAGAAAAAATGCCTACCTCATCACTTTTTACAGCAGTACAAGGATAAAAAAAAATGCCGCCCTCCCTCATCAATTTTGACAAAAAAGGGCCTGAGAACCAAGTAATTAACTTTGCATGGCCTAATTACTTTTTTTTTCGTGCATATTCAGTTAAAATGAATACATGCATTATCTACCCATAGTATGAGGCATCTATACAGCACTTCTATAAAGCTTTCAGTACACTTGGCCCAGTGTTTTCTTATAAAAGATTTCTTTTAGAATCTAGTATTATTCATAGCTATATAGTGGCCATATTGGATGTCAAATTAAAACCATGCAGAAAAGTGATTGAGGACCAGCAATACATCATTCCAAGAAAGTTTTCGGTTAAATGACCCATTACATGTAGTTCCTTTGGACGATTTTTTGGTCAAAGAGGAATTTAATATGCTCAGTGGCGTCCATATTGGAGTTTGTATCAAGTAAAACTATTTTGTCAATAGAATGGATAGATTATTCAATCAAAGTTTCAGTTTAAACAGGCCAGTGGTATCTGTGGAGATGTTTATTTAATTTTTGTACCAATCAAAATTTATTATGCCCTTTTGAAGCCATATTGGATGTTGGATCAGATCAACATGATGATACAATGAAAATTAACATCGACCTGAAATACGAATCATCCAAATATTATTTCAATTTAAATATCCAAGTAAATTGTACCAGCAGTTTCTCACGAGAATATTTTCATAATTCAGCCAATCACAGTGCCATGGCAGCCATATTGAAACAAAATGATGATTTTCTTTATAAGGACAATCTATAGGTTATTCCTGAAAATTTTATTTCACATGAACACATTTTTTCTGAGATAATTCACATATAATGCATGCAGACAGTTCATGCAAAGGGATTGCAACAGTTCACTAGGCCTGTAACCAATAAAAATCTAACTAATATATGAGAATTTATTAAATTCTTAAGATTTTATGCAAAACACAGCAACACAACTTTGCCAAACACACATGTATACATTTACAAAGGAGCTTCTGGTTACCTAACATTATTTTTTACTATAAAAAGAGTTGTTAATTTAAAAAATCAAAAAACAGCAAAAGTAAAACTAAACTAATTTTTAAATGATGAAATAAATATCCTAAACATATGTATATGAAGGTCAAATAAACAGGTTATTTTCATGCTGTCATTCAGATAACACATTTTAAAAGACAGATAACACATTTTAAAAGTACTAGGAACAATCAAAATGAGGGACTCTGGTTCAAATTCAATGTGTTCTGGTCCGTGACTCCAAATTACCCATGATGCATTAACTTATCAGTATATACTGACCTGTTCTGTATTTCTTTTAACATATTCATCTCTTAAAGTTTCTAAATCTTCTATTTCTGACTTCAATTCCTGAAATATTATAGAAAAAGCAACTTCATGACTTATGATGCAATTTTTTACATGGAAAAAGTTTTGAACAATTTCATTTTTTGTTGCATGTAACAATTTTCTGTAACTCTTTTGCCATAATACAACAAAACTACATTTATTGCATGCTTTTACAGGTACAGAGACATTATAGCTGTTCATAAGACTTAAGCACCCCCACCCCTTAAAAAAAAAATCCCCAACAAATTAATGAAAACCTACTGCAATCATCAATCAAAAAATATTTTCTCACCCTGACTTTTTCAGAATTTTCTTCCAAGTCCTTTTTAGACTTATGTAAATATTCCAGTTTTTTCTTCTGGTCTCTTATTTTGTCTTTATGTTCTTTAACTTGGTTTTCATAATCTGTAGCTTTATGTCGGAGTTCAGTATTTGCTTTGACAAGCTCCATATTACGAGTGGATAAATTATCATTCTGCTTCCTTATCTGTGAATATAAATAATTAACAATTAAATAACCAGATTAAAATTAGTTAATTTGCTTTGTTTACACCACTTTACTAACCGCATCAATGGTGTTATGGTTAGTGTGTGCGCCTGGAGTGCAGTAGATCATGGGTTCGAGCACCGATTGGGTCAAACCAAAGACTATAAAATTGATATTTGCTGCTTCTCTGCTAAGCACGCAGCATTAAGGAGAAAAACAGACAGGACGGCTAGAAATCAGGATAATGTGTCCGAGTGGGGTGAAATGTCTATCTGCGGAATGTTGTTTAAGTGAGTTAGAACTATACAAATTAACTTGTTCTCTCCATGATAAAGCTGAAAATTTGCTGTGTTGACATTAAACAGTAATCACTCACCACGTTATTACACGTATTCAGTTATTTCCAATACTAATGCATTATGGGAAATTTGCACCTAACTTGCACCAGTTTTCTATTGACTACATTGTTTTCAAACAAATAAGATTAATTGGTGCATGGAAGTCCCAAAATGCATCAGTTTTTAAAACATAGACATGCAATATTATGCTTGATTAATTCACTAAGGAAACCATAGAACTTACATAACCTAGAAAAATTTCTGAAAAAAGTTTCTATCAGTATTTCATTTGATATCCAATAATGTATATCTACAAATTGAATTAGTGTTATTTTTTTTGCTAGCACAATTTAAAAATGCTCTTTTGTTATCACAACATCAATTATAGCAAAAAAATGTTATTCCTAACTGTAGCAAAAAGAACGGCTGTTTGAGAATAAATTGGAATTATATGTGATAATACATAACCTAGATTACATAATTTCACAGTTTAGAATAATTTTTACTCACATGTGGAAAATACTTACATGACCACATCATTTCACAAAGAGGGGGGGGGTTTGGGCATAGCAACAAGATGAACTGTGAGCTAATGCTCACTTATGATACCCCCGCATATATGTTCAATGTGTATAAAAACCATTTAAGTCGGCAAATAGGAAGTAGGAATCTGACAGGTCCAACAACGCTTCCCACAATATGGCATACCTATATGAGGCTTGTGACCAAATATCAGATTTCTGCCATCAATAGTTGCTGAGAAAAATGCAACTAAAAATATCTTGGGACGGACGGACAGAGGTATAATTAGTTTAACCCACCAACTTTATATTGAAGTGCCTGTACGAAGCCAGGAGAGTGAGCTGTCATGTACATGTGTGTAAGGAGTATTGATTTTTCCTCTATTTCTAATGTTTATTGGATTTGACTTTGGAACTGTTCTAACGTCATGGTACTTTTTTTATTTTTCATTCTACTACAAATAAAAAATGTTGCCGAATTAACATTGAATACCTCTGATATATCTCTACTATTTTTCTTTAACGATTTATCTCTCTCTTTTTTTAGTTCTTCTCTCAAATTTTCCATCCTTTCCTCAAACTGTTTCATTTCGAACTTCCATTCTTGTTGCGTTGTAGATTTCTGATTCTTCAGAGCTTTGATTGTAGAATCTTTCTTGCCAAGCTCGGTCTGTAGTTCTTCCACGACTGTTTGAAGATGTGAATGAGAAGTCATGACAGCCTCCAGGGTAGATGCTATTTCTTTGTTTACTGCTTTAGCATCTTCTAAATTTCTTTGTAACCCACTTATCTAAAAAAAAAATATAAAACATAGACTCAATTCTTAAAATTATTTCAAGGGAAATAACTCTTCAGCAGACGAAGTTGATTCACTTGTTTTAGGGAAGATGAAAGTGCAAAAGCTGCTGCATGAAAGATGCAAAGACATTGATCCACATCAGACCATAGGCTTAACATCATCATAAAAAAATATAAAACATAGACTCAATTCTTAAAATTATTTCAAAGGAGATAACTTTCCAACAAAAAATATAATTGACTGATCTCAAAGCTGTATTATGAAATTTATCATTATGTGATAAGGAACATTTTTTTGTTTTCTGCAAATGACATGCTTCAATGAACAACAACCGGTAGAAGATCAAATCTTGTGATGCTATCTTCCACCAGTGCAGTGAAAGGTTAGGAAATAGACTTTAAATAATTGCTGATGCCATATCTGACATGTTTTCTCCATGTTATATTACTGTCATTATTTCAGAAATTCTTTCTTGGTTTATTTCCCCCATTATTCTGCAACTTTCTACTCTAAAATGACAGAATTTCTATTATTTGTGGCAGATAGCAAAGATTTTCAAATTAACACATCAACTTGAGCAAATTTCATTCAACATATAATTGTATTCATGCAAAACAAAAATATATATTAATTTTTATGAATAAAATATTGAAANATTTTCAATAAAGTAATGAAAAGATTTATACATTGCCATATTTTTCACAAAAAAAAGAAGAAAAAATGCCTCCCGCATCACTTTTTACAGCAGTAAAAGGATAAAAAATAATGCCGCCCTCCCTCATCAATTTTGACAAAAAAGGGCCTGAGAACCAAGTAATTAACTTTGCATGGCCTTATATTACTGTCATTATTTCAGAAATTCTTTCTTGGTTTATTTCCCCCATTATTCTGCAACTTTCTACTCTAAAATGACAGAATTTCTGTTATTTGTGGCAGATAGCAAAGATTTTCAAATTAACACATCAACTTGAGCAAATTCCATTCAACATATAATTGTATTCATGCAAAACAAAAATATATATTAATTTTTATGAATAAAATATTGAAACGATGGTTAAAAATAAAAATAAGTCATAAATATCTGGGAATAAATCTTGTTAATTCAATATGCATATTAAATGTAGCCCGTAAAACAAAATTGCAGCATGGTTAGAGTAATTCTAGGATAAATAACATGGGGGTTTAATAAGTTTTTATTTCTTCCGCTTTCCTATTTAAGTAAAGGAGTATATATACTGATGACTATAAATGGTCAAAAAACCAAGTCATCGTAGACCTTTATAATAACAATATTAAAATTGTCCTATCGTACAAAAAGTATTTTTCGCTTTTGCTTCTTTTTTTTTCATTTATTAAATTTTCTATCAATATTTAAATGTAAATGGGGACCCAAACTGGACCTTTACAGCATCTAATCCACATCCATATATTTTGCATTAAAAGAAACATTTTAGTTAGACACGTACACTACATATTCATCTGATAGTTTCATAAAGCATCTTTAAACACATATCCCAAACTACCCCTATCTTTAAAAGAAATGATTTGTATTTAATTGGTAGAAAATCCATCTCAAATTCAGATAAAAAAAATATATAAAGAAATAGTTCTTAATTTGACCAGAATATCTCTAAATTTTTACTCACTCATTAACATTATGTGTTAGTAGCTCAATACGTTAACATAAGCATATATTACTCATCCAGAAAATATTGTTTAACTATTGTCCATAATATGTTATACTAGGCCTTGGACCCCATAAACAATGTGATCTTCAATCTTGAATGATGATTCATGAGTGGCAATTCCATGGTTAGTTATTAAGAAAAAAAATACGTAAGTTTTCTCCTTTCCAGCGAATGCTGAATTTTTGACCACCCAGCACCTAGAGACACTGGATTTTTATTTGCACATTAGATTTCATGCAAATTTGCACATCTGGAGTATGTCAATTTTTTTATTTTCACATTACAGACTGTTAAACAATTGACATCCAGCCCCAACTTCATAGACACTGGGGCTCTTAATTGTATATCATATGTTTAACTCCTTTCAAATCTAGTTCCTTGGTGTAACACAGAATAAAGAGCCAACAATGATAATATTATTAATATCAGATGATGGAAGCCAAGTTATGGTTAAATTGCATGCCACGTTTAGCCAACAGAGCTACAAATACATTTAATCAGAAACAGCAAAATTAATTTCCAAATAACATTACACTGTTACACATTTTTTTTTAAAACAAATCAGTTTTAATTTCAAATCAGTCAAAGTTAAATGATTAAATTTAATTACTATCATATACATGTAGACCTGAGCCAGAAAAACTTACTTTAGACATATCAAGCCATTCCATGACATAATTCTCCTGTAAATTATTTTATACTTTCAGTCTGCTAATAGTCAACATTTAATTCTTTTACTATATATGGGCATGTTATTTTCATTAATTTTATTTCAATACATTTCATTTGATAAATTTAAATATATTGAAATAAACCATGTATGTGAAATATTCCTTGTTAACTAATTCATACATCTAAATTGAATATCTTTTCTTACGTTTGTTTGCTTGATGGTGTTTAACGCTACTTTCAACAATATTTCAGCTATATCATGGCGGCCAGTTTTATCGGTGGAGGAAACCAGAGGACCCAGACAAAACCACCCACCTGTCGCAAGTCACTGACAAACTTTATCACATGATGTTGTAAACCTCTCCCTGATCGAGATTCAAAATCACAACATAAGTGATGATAGGCACTGATTGCATAGGTAGTTGTAAATCCAACTACAATATGATCGTGACCACAACGGCCCCTTCTATTCTTATGAAATTATTGACATACATCACCATCCAGTCTAACCCCGTTAAACTGCCACCATTAAGGGAAGCCTTATACCAGAAGTATGAACACAGACATAATTTTTATAACGACCATCATGATTAGAATGACAAATTTATGGATGGTGGTTGTTATTAAATCGATAAGAAATCAATAAGTAAACAATAATAATTTATTTTAACTTATAGAAACAATATTTCATTGATACAAACATAACAAACAGAAATTATCGTTTGTAAATAAAGTTTTTATAAGTCATCGAACTTATTTAAACGTAGATTTTGACATCAAACAGGCAGTTTCAAGATCATTATACACCCTGGTCAACAGGTAAGAAATTTCGTTTTCTATTTGTATTTCATCAGAATTTTCTGATCGTACTTCAATTTCTACAAAGAATGGGCCAGTCTATGATTTCACATTTCTGTTTGAAATCAAGCAGATTTCTTTTCCGCTTTGGAGTACACATTTTTACACTACGAAATTGAAAACTGTAAATATTTTTTATTCACCATTAAAAGAGTTCACAAACTATGAAACTAACAATAACATTGCAACTTTTAATTATACAACAATTAACTGTAATCAGATTGTTTGTACAAGAACTTCAATTTACCTTAATTGCCTGTAAAACTATCTATAAAAATAACAAACACCTGTAAAATCATCAACGTGCGACATAACTGATTGGCATTATATCGAGGGAAAATCAACAAGTAAATTGACCATTTGATCTTTTGACACCTGGGCGAATGGTGATATGGGAGCATGGCGTTAAACGGAGGTTTTTTTAACATGGAATGAAAACGGAATTTGATAATTTCATGGCGATATGGGAGTTTGGTGATGAATCGGGGCAATAACAGGGTTTTGCTGTATTTTAATTTTAGTGCGACTTGGCTGTAAGAAATATAGAGAAAATAATCTGATATGGTACAAAAGAGGTGCACGTGGTAGTCTTGTGATCTATTGGATTAAAGTGTATACAGACTTTATACAGTGTATTGCCAAGATCATATTTAACAATGATGTCCCAGAATGCATTAGTTTCCAGAGAATTACAATGGCTTAGGACTATAGATGTTATTTTGGTGTACAGAAGTCCCAGAATGCATTAGTTTCCAGAGAATTACTATGGATTAGGACCAACAAAGTTATTTTTGCAATCAGAAGTCCCAGAATGCATTATTTTCCTGGGAATTACCTTGGATTGATCTTTTTCTTCCATTTCCTGTATCTGTGTTATTAACGTGTCTCTTTCCTTCACTGCCTCGTCCCTCTGTCTCTGTAGTTCTTTAGAATCTTTCTCTTTCATTTCGTAACTTCCGTGAGTCTGACGGAGCTGACTGTCTAATCTCTGGATTTTAATTTTAAGATCACTCATTTCTTTTTGTGCCTGAAACGATTTTAAATTTATATGATTTTTTTTTATTGCAGTTTAGATTTCTGTTTTTTTTAATTAAAGAAAATCAAAGATAAACAGTTTTATTCACACAAAAAAAGAACATGTAGGTGACTTAAAAATTTGAAAGAAGAAGGTAAACAGTAATTGTTGGCAACATCACCAACGTCAAAAATCATAAACCACTCCTCTATTTTTTAAATATTACAGCCAAACCTACCCATGCGGTCGCATCTATTAAGCATTCACCTGTATTAAAAGGTAACCTTTTCTTGTCTTGTCAAAGAAAACTTAATATAAATTGAACCCCTTTTATGAGGTCACCTTTTCTTTGTCCCAAAGGTGACCTCTTAATACAGGCTTGACTGTACTATTACAAAACATCTATATTTTATTACTATAGATCTTAAAGATACATACATTACCATTGGATAAAATCATATGCATAATTAATGTGCTATAAAGACTTAATTGTTCATATATAAAGTAAGTGTTGTATGAAAATTTTCCCATGTTAAATGAGTGAATTGTGAATAGTGTGCCACCAGTCAGTTTTTAAACCCTTGTTGAGAGATATCCAGCGATGGTATTTGAAAGATAGATTGACAGAAAACACTTATTCACCAAAGAAAGTAAAGTCCCTTAAAACGTTACATTATCTTCATAAAATAGCATCCATTATATCATATTGCCAATGCAGTACAGTTTGGACCACTTAACATATATGTCTTACGAAATTCCAGCTAAAATGTGGGACATACAGCAATGTGTATGGTAATGGTTGAATGCAAAACACAGACACAGACTGAAAATGAAGATAAATGAATAAAAAGTGCTACCAGTTCTGTGGGCAAAGACCTTGGCGATTGGCATATGAAAGAGAATGCTTCAGATCAACAAAAATGAAATATCTAAAATTGAGAAGAAATCATAGGATCATAGCTTAAGAAAAAAAAGTAGTGTGTGATTGTTACTCACGTTTATGATGTGCTCATGTAATTTGTTTATGTTCTTCATTTTGTTGATACTCATAAAACAAAAGAATAAGTAAAGCTTAGACTAAGTAACATGCAAGTAGAAACAACATCCATAACAGGAGTGAGTGATCATTGTTTAATGCCAAATGAGCAATTTTTCAGCTATATTATGGCGAGAACAAGTTAAATTTTGATACAATGAATGATGATGTCACGTCTCTCCACTCAGACACATTATTCTGATTCCAAGCCAACAGTCTTTCCTCTTACTCCTTAGTGCTACATACTTTGCAAAGAAGCAACAAATACTAATTTTAAAGTCTTTGGTTTGACCCGACCTGGCTGTTAGTTATCCTTTTGAATAATTCCAACCAAAGGACCATTCAACCAAGTTTGCTTTAGTGGTTTCAGAGGGAAAAAATAAAATGAAAAAAGCTAAAGATGTATACCATACATTAGAAGTAATTCATATGGAAATTTAATTATGTTAGATGCATTTTGACTCAACCTGTATTTTTGGGGATTTTGTGCTTTCTGATAGTTTGCTGTTTTATTTCTTTTGACTTAATGTTTCACTGAAACTAGTGTTGTATTGTCTGCCTGGATAGTTATTTTTCCAAACTAATACTGGTATTTTACCTTCTGTCTTTCCCTAAATGACCAACCTTATCATATCTGTTCTGTAAGCCGTCGTTTATATGTTTGAGCTTCGTGGCATCAGTTTGAGCATTTTTCAGTTTATCGACCTCTGCTGTCAGGTGAGTAACTTGGGTCTGGAGACTTCCATTCTCATAAGCTAACTTATTCTTCTGTTCCATCATTTCCATCATGGTTCTCTCAACCTTCCCTTGAGTCTCCTTAAATAGAAGAAATGTCACATGACAGGAGCTTTCAATACAGTCTTTGCCTTAAATTTTTCACCTACTTGCCCGAAAGCCAAATTTAGAAATTTTTTCTATTTATTCAAACAAATTCTTTCATAATTTTCACTTGTCCGAACCCAATTTTACTTGTCCTGGGCTTTGGGCAAGTAGGTTAGCGCGAAGACTACAATACTTTAAAATTAGAGCGAGAAATGACTTCTCTTTCAAAGAGCTAACAGGGAGATGTGGAAGACAACGGAGAGAGTTGGGAGACTTCTAGGAGTAGTCAATTGTTCAATAAAAACAATATTGTGAAGACACCCTGTCCAATTTCAATGAATAGATTAAAAGCATTTAGTTTGATTTTTGCTGTCCTGTTTGCTATATATAATTTCCTAAAATATATTTTGTTGTTATGTAGATATGAAGAAAAAAAACAAATTTAATTACTAACCATTACATTTAATTATCTATAAAGTAGCAGTCACATATAACAGTAATATCTGCCTTGTGCATGATACACTGATGAATTACGATCATGTTTAACTTCTTTTTCGATACATTTTGAGTTGTAATTTTTACTTTTTACCTGTTGGCTTTCAAACCCAGAAACTCTATCCATAAGTGTAGCATTTTCTTGTTCTAAAGACTTTCTGAGTTTTTTCTGTGAGTCAAGTTCAATTTTCAACTGCTGTGTCTCACTTTGGAGTTTTGTACGCTCCTCAATCATTGAGTCCACAGTTGTGTTGACCTAGAATGAAATTAAGACATAACGTTAGATTCACAATACAGTGACATTTTTCTTAACCAAGTAAAATAAGTTAAAGGAATACTCCAGTCAGTTGAAAAGTTGTTTTAATTCAATTCATTATAACTTTTTATTCGTAAATAACTTATTATTTAAAAAAAAAAACACCTTTATTAACATTAATATACCCAATTAGAAATATGAATATTTGGAATTTCCTGTCGTAGTGTAAGCGGCCATGACACCTATTCATGTGACGTCACAGGTACGGATCATGTTAGTTGAATAAATAGCATGTATCTGACTCTTCCCAACATCGTGCCCGTTTGGTTATGTTTTAATATCAGATCAACTGCTATACAATGTTTATAATTGCATATCGTTATAATTTTGTTCTTAATATTCCCATCCCATGTTACATTTTCAAAAAACAAAGGAGTTTATTTGTATCGGAAAGGGGGAGTGGGTCTACGTAGTATGTATAATTTCATGTTTTACGTGATTGGCCGTAGGTTAAATATCTGTCAGTTTTAACTCGTTTTATGCTTACACATGTTTTTTTTTCTTTTTTGTCCCCAATGTTATCGTACTTTCCCATGTTTTTCGAGGCCACTGATCAATGATCATGTGTTGACAGGTAGTCCTGTCCTGATTGGTTATTACACAAAAAAAATCATTTCTCATCCTTTCCCTTTTCGTTAGTGCAATAAAATGATTAACATGAAGTTATAATGATTTTGTAAATATCAAAAGATAAATTTATACGACGTTATTTTACGAATTACATAATTTTCAATGATAAAATTGCAACTGATCAATGCTGATATAATATACGATACCAGATTTATGACGTCACGGCTCTTTCGGAAGAGCTCTAATTGCAGGTATAATCCGAGAATGGATTATGTCCCTTGTCTCCACACATTGCAGAGTGCTGAAAAATGGCGACCCCCATTGTTTGCTGCAACAGGCAACTTCAATCACCAAATTCTACCTTACGGTATATTATTTTTAACATTCATTAACACAAATGTCTTTTAGTTACTGTCATTTAAATATTCACGCTAACTTGTTAAGACCATGGAGTTTTCCTTTAATGGCAAAATAAACTACTTAATCCTAAAATATTTTGTGAATCAAAATTCTGCAAATGACTATAAATTTATGATTTTCTCTATGAACTCTGGTTTCTCTCCACTAATAAAATATCTACCTTGATAGAACTGAAATATATCGAACATTACACATGTGGCATTAAAATGATTAAAGACTGGTTGTCTAAATCATAATCCAACACTAACCTCATCCAACAGATGATCTTTGTCTTTGACAGCACGATCTTTCTCTTTTTTCACAACTTGTAGTTGGTGTCTGAGTGAGTTTAGCTCTTTTTCAAGCCCACTAGCAGCTTGACAATACTCATCATCTTTAGCTACAAATTTTTTGTTAAGACTGGTGTATTCCTGTTCAACGTGCCATCTGAAATAAATAAACGTTAGAGAATACCAAAGGGGCAATCAAAAATGGACAATACAGAAATAAAATTGCATTTCAGATTCTATAAAGAAATTATTTGTACACTGTCTATTTTTGTTAGTTTCTTTGATCATACAATTCACAAATTTTAAATCCAAACCAAAAATAAATGTATACTTTCCATAGAACTATTAAGAAATCGCTAGCTAAATGTCCATAAAATTGTAAGATCCTCAAATGTATTAATTCTACCCAAACCATCAAAAGTATGCATATCAATTATTGTGGTTATCAAATTACTTTTTTTTTTAATTTATTTCAAAACAGCAAAGCCATTATAAAAATAACCAAATAAATGCTAAAAATAATGATTTATTTGGATTTTATCATATGAAAAATAAAATTGACAAAACAGAATATACATTGTAGATGCTATGAGCAGGAAAAAAATTCCATCTGACAAATAATATTCGAAATTGAGGAACAACAAATGTGTTATTTTTATGATGACTTGCTATTGAAAATGCATTGTTATGCAGGTCATGGGTCAAACTCCAGAGTTTGACCTAGTCAGATCTACATATATGATATCAGTTGACAGGTATGATTAAAAAAATATGTTTTTTTCTTACAATCGTTTTTCTAATGATTCTTTTTCTGCTGTTAATTCTTTTGTCTTGATCTTGTATTGCAGAGCCTCTTCTTCTACTTTCTCTTTTTCAGCAACTCTACTCCTCTCAGCCTGTTAATCAAAATTGTGGGTTTTTTAAACATATTACCTCAAAAGATGATAAATTTGAGAATTGTATCTTTAAAAAAATTAGCACTACGCCACATCTCATATACGGAAAATTCTGAAAAGATTCTGATCATTCTGAACATTGACTGAAAATTCTGAACATTGTCTGAGAAATCTGAACATTGTCTGAAAAGTCTGAGCAGATTCTGAACATTGTCTGAACAGAGTTAAAATGTTCCGACTCTGTTCAGACACTGTTCAGAATGTTCAGATTCTGTTCAGACAATGTTCAGAATCTGTTCAGACAATGTTCAGAATCTGTTCAGAATTTTCAGTCAATGTTCAGAATGTTCAGAATCTGTTCAGACTTTTCAGACAATGTTCAGAATGTTCAAATCTGTTAAGACTTTTCAGACAATGTTCAGAATCTGTTCAAAATGTTCTGACTTTTCAAAGAATGTTCAGACTCTGTTCAGTCAATGTTCAGAATCTGTTCAGAATTTCTAGCACAAAAACTGTTCTATTCAGAATTTCTCGACCTTGTAGTGAATATCATATTCAAAAGTGTAATTGAAAACCTTATAAAAGGATGTCATGTGTGTCTGTACATGTACAACTTGCATTACTAGAGGTTATTACACCTAGGGGTGCATGCAAAACAATATCATGATACATACAATACAGCTTAACCTACAGTCCTCACGATAAGCACTGGTTCTCCAGCCCAAGACCAGTCAAACGGTGTTAGGACCAGTATATTTTTCTGTTTTTATTTAGACTTATAAAATAAATTCAAGAATTTAAACTCAAATTTTCATTTCGAGGACTGAACATATCTTAACCGAACCCTAAATAAACCAGAATCATGCGTAAACTGACCTTAAAATAAAGTTCCAGAATAGGAAATCTTTGTTAATTTAACTTTTAAAACTTGAACACTTGTCTATTCCGAATAACAAAGCTGGTCCCAAGAAGGTTTGGTTTTTTGTTTCACTGTACTGATAACACAAATATTCATACTGAATACAATTTCTGTAAAAATCTCCCACCTTTTACCTGTTACATCTTTTTTTTACACTTTTTCTACTTTTCCAGATAAATTCCATAAGAAATCAAACATTCAAGTATAAAAATGTTCACATCTGCAGCAGAAATGGTGAAGAACTGGTTCAATGCTATGTACATATGATATTATATACAGTTAAACCTACTTTATGTAACCTTCCACCTGAACACTGAAATAGGGTCATATATTACAGGTTGAATTAATATGAAATGCACTGTGAAGGGAAACTGAAATTAAGGTCACATAATACAAGTTATTGCTTAATAGAGGTGGTCACTAAAGCAGGTTTGACTGTGTATGTAAATACATATACCTGTAATTCTTTCTGATGTAGAGATTTAATATGCTCTGTTTCACTTTGTACACAGGTGGTTAGCTTTGTTAAATGTTCATTCTGTTCCTTTAACTCCTTGTTATTGCTCTGTCAAACAATTACATCTCATGTTAGCAAAGCACACATATATGTTAGTAATGATACCCACAAGAGGGGGAAGGGTGAGGGTTATGGTATTTAATGCCACTTTCAACAATATTTCAGTTATATCGTGGCTGTCAGTTTTATTGGTGGAGGAAACCGAAGTACACAGAGAAAACCACCGACCTGATGCAAGTCACTGACATACTTTATCACATAATGTTGTATTGAGAACACCCCTCCTGGGCAGGATTCAAAATAACAACATTAGTGGATGCCCACAAGAAATTTACTCATATCTTTAAGGAAATCTTGAACATTTTTCTCCATTGGAATATAGTGATTGATTGATTGATTAATGTTTAACGTCCAGCGAGCAATTTTTCAGCTATATTCAGGACGAGAACATGTTTACAATAAATCAATATGTAGGTTGAAAACATGGGATCATTGGCCAATGGGCAAAAAAATTTAAATGCCACGGGACTCGAAACAAGGAAAGATGATGGGAAGGAAAGGAGAATTTAGCCAGTGAAACAGGTCTCCTACGGATGAGCTGTTACATGGGTTCTTTAACGTGCGAAGAGGGTGGCAATCTCTCAACACAGGACCTCAGTTTTATTTACGTCTCATCCAAAAAACGAGTTGGTTGTGAATTTATACATCCCGCACAACCGATGGACGCCCCTTCAAGCCGAAGCTCTTGGTCCCATTTCTATACCCCGGGGTTCCCGTGGAGTTGGCCCCTTTTAGAGGACTAGTGCCTCTAGGACGGAGAAACCTGGTGCCTATTCTACCCCCGGCACACCCTCTGGGAGGGGGGTAATTTCTCATGTGTTATGAACGTAAATCATCATATATTTGAATAGTTGTAAGGTTCTACTACCCTACACTTTGAAAAGAATGTCCTAATTTATCAAATTCACAAAAACTTTTCCTGAAAATTAAAAACAAAACGTTAGGGGATGTTATACATTTTATCCCCCAAAAAATCGTCCGATTCAGACTAGGGGGGGGGGGTGGATATAGTGAAGTTACACGAGAATTTGAATAGTAAAGATAAAACAAAATTCTGGAGTGGGTAAATGTTATGAGACAAAATAAAATTAAACGTTGTTGTATCTTTTTGTTTTGTTTTTTTGTGATACACTCATACATGTACCTGACAACATTCCCTCTGGGTTCATATTTTCCACAGACTAATCAGCATTGCATCTGCCAATTTATAATTAAAACCAAGACAGATGTTGTCCAATCGGTTGATATATTAATTGTTTAGCATGATGGGATTTTCAAAGATGAATGAAATATTTCTTGACATGACCCCATATATGAATGTTGTTTCGCTAAAAAAAAAAAAAAAAATACAACAAACATCTGATTTTCTAATTAGATTGGACATGAGACAACATATACAACAACCTTCCCCCACCACCATATACCTACTCTGTAATCAGGTACATAATATTAACAGTTATGACAGTTATACAACAAGCATATAATTCATGGCAATCTGATTTATTGTTAAACTATCTTTATTCAACGCATTACATTTTGTATTTGAATCATTTAAGGTTATTGATCCTTTTGACCTCTGACCCATTAAAGTTACTTCACACTGTTAAATATTCAATTTACTATGCTACATATAAATATCAACAATGTTATAGGAATTGTCTCCCTTTAAGCTAAAACACAAATCAACAGAATTATCTCCCTTGTACCATTCATACCTTTATTTCAATATTCTGACTGACCAGAGTAACTTTGTCAATTAATAACATTTCCTACATAAAAATTTGTATAAGTTATGTCCCTTTAAACTATGTATTTAAAAGATTGACCATAAATAAAGTTAGGTCTCCTAAATTTAACATTGCAATGGCAGGCATTGCCAAACTATTACATGTCTTGCAAATAAACAAATAAGAACAGTGGTACTAGTATACTCGTAAATAATGTGTTACATTAGATGATAATATCATATGTGGTAATCATTTCTTCACGGTATTTGGTAAATGCTATAAATAGAATATATTCGAGATCAACTTGTTATAATAAATTTATGGTCCAAAGACTCCTTTCACACATAACTACCCACTTTTAAAAATGTCTATCTTTTCATTTATTTTTTGTGGGGGAGTGCGGGATTGTAAGAGCATGACAATCTTGACTTCCAATTTAATTTTATGCTTGCATCATGTTCTATGAATTGTGATTGCATTTTGCAACCTTACCATATTTTAAATTTTAGTCTTTTATCTTTATAATGTTAAGCAGCCAAGAATCAATTTTTTTTCCATATCATCTACTACTTAACCTATGGTGTAGCAAACAGATGAAAATTTACCATATAAAAAATGCCAGTATATATATTCTTTTTGTTAATTTGTTGTGAAAAAATTTCAATTAGTATATTATCTATCATTTAAAAAATATATTGTTTTCATCCAATAGATGCTGTCTAATCTTTCATTTCCAGCAAATCATGCTTAAAAAATATCATTTAAAAAATCTATGTATCCTTAATCAAATCATTCTTATACATGTACAAGAAGTACTTTATTATCTCCCTTACCTACATTGGTTAGGGAGATAACTTTCTAATATTTCTCATTAAAACAATTGTGTAATATTTACCTTTTGTTGATCAACTATAACCTGAGTTTGTTCTAACTGTTTGATAAGGTCATCATATTGTTTACGTAATCTGTCTAATTCCTTCATCAATACTTGTCGATCAGAGTCCAGCGACTCAAAATTTCTCCTCATTCTCTCTGTAAATAAAACATTTAAAAGGTATAAAAAGATTAGATTGACTTGGACTATGGTATTTAACGCCACTTTCAACAATATTTCAGCTATATTGTGGCGGTCAGTTTTATTGGTGGAGGAAATCGGAGTACCTGGAGAAAACCACCTCCCTGCCGCAAGTCACTGACAAATTCTATAACCAATGTAAAAGTGCCCACATTTCCAATGTTCATTCAGTTAGTTCTAGAAGAAGAGATATCCATTCAATAAAGAATTCAGGTATTTTTTTTTATTGGTGCAATTGTCTCATTTTTGCTACCTAATATATGACGGTATGCAAAACTATGTTTATTAAACTTAATGAGCCAGAAAGAACAATAATGGCTACATGTAAATTTGTGTATGATAATAAATTTTTACTTAAAAAACAGCTATTCGACCTACATTTGTGTATAACCCGCAAAATATGGTAATCAAGCTTTACGTTCGATTGTTTAACCATTTAACTCGAAAAACCATGGTTTAAATGATTTGTAACATGAAGCCATGCAATATCACTCCTAAGTCGTTGATTATTGCACGGCTCTCAGAGAGTAATAAAACTACAGCTCAGATTTAAAATGTGCAATATCTTGTACATTTGTATCTGTGTTTATTATTTCATAGTTCTTAGCTGTTGCTTACATTCTGGTAAAAAAAAACATAAAAAGATCAAAGGAAAAGATTGCAGTTATTATTATGTTACAACCACTGCTTACTATCAATTGATATTTTCCTATTACCACTAAAGATGTGAGTTTGAATCCTGCTCAGGTGAAGTGTACTCGATACAATATTATGTGATAAAGTTTGTCAGTGATTTGCGACAGGTCGGTGGTTTTCTCCGGGTATTCCGGTTTCCTCCACCAATAAAACTAACCATCACGATATAACTAAAATATTGTTGAAAGTGGCATTAAACACCATGATACAATTTTATAATTGCAACCCGACCCAAATCAATTGAAAATGTGAGTTTGGATATACACAACCACCATCATTATTTATTTATTGCCTAGAAAACATTATTATTAGGTCACCTGAATCATCACAAGTTTCATTATAGTCTCTCTCAATAGAATCTCTCTGTGCTTGTGTCAGCTTCAACTCCTCTCTCACATTCAGTGCATCATTGCGTAATCCCTGACAATCCTTTGCTAAAGATTTAACCTGTAAATATATATAAAAAAATAATTTAAAATGTCAAAATCAGAGTATTTGCATGGATACAATTACTGTATGCAAATTTGAAGAATATATATATTTAGTGAGTGATTATTGTTTAATGTCAAATGAGCAATTTTTCAACTATATCAGCTACATATTGATGAGATGATAATGACAATGCCTGAATTCTACTAGACCAACATGCTGACTTGGATTTTTATAGTGTTAGCTCAATGAAACAACAATCCGCAAGAACACACGTCTTTCCACTTTGTCCCATTATCCTGATTCCGACCCAATCTGTTTTTATTCTTACTCTTTAGTGCAGAATACTCAGCAAAAAATTATTTAATAGTACATGTATTCAGTTTGACCTGACCTGGGGCTTGAACTCACAATCTACCGAATTCGAGGTGAGCTATTCTGTAAGATAATTGAACAAGATACTGCTGTTTAATATGAAATGTCTTAAAAATTATCACCTCTTTCCTTTCAGATTCTACTAGTTTCTCCATATCCCTTACTCTTTCCATCAAGGTATTGTGAGACTCCTCTAGACTTTTCCTTAAACTTTTTTCTCTATCACATTCTTCTTTAAGTTCATTTATCCTTCTCTGCATTTTTTGTCTGTTCATTGATAATTCATCAGCAGTAACTGTAGCCTCGGCCTGTATAATAAAGAGCTAAGCTAGAAAGGAGCAACAGTAAATTACGAGGGGAACAGTCTTTTTTTTTACTTTACAGTCCTCTGGCCCAAGAGCATGACCAGTAAAACTTTGTTCAATTTTATTTAGAACCTACTGTACTACCTGGTACAAAAATGTATATAAAAATTAATTCAAAAATTTGATTCGGACCAACCAGTAAATTCAAATTTTTATTTCGAGGTCTGCACTTATTTTATTATTTGCAATGAACGATGATGATTTTGTCAGATTCCAACAAATTGTTGATAAAAATTATTTCATCTTCTTAAAAAAGCCAAGAAACTTCTTTAACTCCCTAATACCTCCATGTGTAAAATTAAAGCCAAAATTAAATTCTGTAGTTACATTTATACAATTTGTAATTTAGACAAAATTCATATCAAATTTGTTTCTTCTTTTAACCATGTCAGGGGAAAATTAAAACCTTATAGTATACTGGAAATTAGCAATCATGAACTCAATCTAAAAAGGCTATTATCATTCATAGTCCTCGCGATGAGCACCGGTCCTCCGTTCCAAGACCAGTAAATTTTTCAGTTCTTATTTAGAATGATATAAAAATAAATTCTAGAATTTGATAAGGATCAGTATTTAAAATTCAAATTTTCATTTCATGGACCGTTATACAAAAAAATGTATATCATTCACCTTAACTGAGACATACCATGATTATATTACACTTAAAGTGCAAATTACAACACTTTTTTGTAGTGTACATGTGTATTATCCAAATGTGGATGAAATGTACATGTGTATTATCCAAATGTGGAAGAAATGTACATGTGTATTATCCAAATGT
>MJUT01003530.1:322481-340559 GCA_002080005.1 Gigantidas platifrons | reverse complement strand
TATAGTCAAGTCGTGTAGTTCCTTCCATAGATAATATACCCGCCATGTTTTCTCTTATAGTCAAGTCGTGTAGGAGACCACTTATACATAGTAACATAAATAACACAAATAAGACATGAACCCTCCTACAAACAACGGTGTTGAAGACGAACCGGACATAACAAGCCGACCTCACTTAAGTATCTCTTGACAAAATAGTATTTGTTCTTACCTTATATTTCGTTCAAGTTTTGCTAAGATTGTTTTTAGATCATAAATAATTGGAAATGAAACTGGTTCCCAAACGTTTGATGTTATTATGCTACTGTGGATCTCTTCTGTTTAGACGACTCTAGCTGAGGACTATACATCTGAGATGACTCATAATTAATATGAAAATACAATGCAGCACTATTAATATTCTATTTTCATAGGGATACAATAATGTGTAAATTTGTACTTTACTGATGTAGTTGAAAGTCAGAAAACAAAATTATTTGTTAAATTATCAAAACAACATTTATTGAGAGGGACTGAGTGTGTGTATGGGGGGGGATAGAAGACTATTGTCGATAAAGGTTATTGATATTTTATTTCGCAAAGGGGAATTACAGTTGCTCAAATTTCTCAAATTTGCATATTTGGATGGCATAGTTCAACACTTACAATATTAAAACAAGACCAACGTCCAAAATACAATGTGCTTAGGATATTATTATGTCAGGGAAAATACAGTGTTCATCCATGCTTTTCATATGCGCCTGTTAAAATTCCCCATGTGGAAACCCTACAGTCGCATCATGCTTCACTCTGTATTGCACTTTATTATTTTGACTTCAACTGACTGTGATCACATGCACTGTTGACTTATAATATGTATCACTATATGTATCCACAGTATGATTATAATCAAAAAGGTAGTAGCATTATTCTGTGTCATACTTTCTCACAAAATTAAACATATATTGAATTAAGCTTATCATTTCACAAGTGTGTATGCCTTTCATATATCCTCAAAATATTAAACTCCAACTAATTTTCAATTTTTTGGTTGCACATTCGGAACATAGATATTATATAATCAAAGCTGACTTTTAAAATAAGCATAGCTGCAATATTTTCACTAAGATGGAAACCATTGGTCCATAAAATTAGCTTAACCACGCCACTTACAAGATTACAGTATATGAAAAATCCGGAAAAGGGAGTGGTCATGAATATGTGTATTAGGGGTGTCAATTGTCCCTCTATTTCGCCGATTTGTTGAATAAATTTTGAAACTTTTCTGACAGCTTGTTATTCCCCCCTCTTTTTATTAGATTTACATTATTACCATATATAGTTCGTGTCATATTTGGAGTTGATTTATATTCTAAGCCCTCTATCTTCAAGTGCTAGACAAACTGAAGATGCAGAAAACATAATTGAAACAGAGAAAAAATATGTGTTATTTGTGCATGGTAATAAAGACATTGAATTTGTCTTTCAACCCTGTGGCGATTTGGCATGTGACGTGTGTTTCGAACTTGGCATTTGCATATGTAAAAATCATTTTGAATGAAACAGTTGTGTAACTTGTTCATAGCAGTCAGTTATTCAAATTAATTGCCGACTATGCTTAGAACAGTGATTAAACAAAGTGTATTATATTGTAGGAATTACACCAGTCGTTTCAGCTGGACAGATGGCAACCCCATCAATAGGTACAGATAATAATTAAAATTTTGAAATTGGATCTACATACCCTATAGAAGTAAGCAGTGGATCTGAATATTCTACAGTAGGATCAAGTACATGTACAACAGAAAACAATATTACTGCATCAACAGGAGGCCATGAATTGTTGGTTGCGATATCACCACAAGAACAGCACGATTACAATCAACAAGGTAGTAGTTTTATTCTGTGTCATACTTTCTCACCAAATTAGAAATATATTGAATTAAACATATCATGTCTCAAGTGTGCATGCGTTTCATATATCTTAAAATATTAAACTCCAACTGATTGTGTGTTTTGTTTTTGCAAATTTGAGCATATATATTATATAATCAAAGTGTCATTTTAAAATAAGCTTAGCTGCATTATTTCACTAAGACAGAAATCATTGGTCCATTAAATCAGCTTAACCGCGCCACTTATAGTATTAAAGTATATGAAAAAAGCCGGAAAAGTGAGCGGTTGTGTATGTCTATTCGGGGTGTCGATTTTCCCTGTATTTCGCTGATTTGTCGAGTAAATGTTGAACCTTTTCGGACAACGTGTTATTATTTGCCCCTTCTTTTTATTAGATTTACATTATTATCATATATAGTTCGTGTCATATTTGGAGTTGAATAATATTATAAACCCTTTATCTATCTTTCATGTATATCCAGCAAATTTACTCGCTTAGTATTCCAATTTCAAAAGTTTCAACTAAATGATTTTTAATTAAAACCCGATTCCTCCAGAGCCGTGTGTTGCATTGTTGTGTTATTCCTGTCTATTGCTACCAAACCACTTATATCCATTCATATTCAATACATCACATTTTTTTCAAATAAGTCCTAGCAGTACCTATTATGTCAAGATTTAAATATGGAATTCAACTATCACGTACAGTAACTTTGTCAGAAACAGTATTCTTATTCCATCCGTTTACATTCCACTACTTTCACCTAACGACGGCTAAGTTGAAATTCTGAATTGTTGTAACTTTCATCGGTATTGTCTCTTGATGATTGGTGACTGGTTCTGTCATTGTATCGACGACTTCAGACTTGGACGATTTGAGCCCCTATTGTTCTGTCGTGTTTCTCGTTTATCATGGTATGGTTTGCTACCTTCAGATGATCGTAGTCTGGCAGAGAAGTCATCAATTCTACTTCCCCTGACATATAAGTCTGGGTTTGCATAACCTAATACTTTGACAAGAATGCACATGCTTTCGGCCTCAATTCTGTGTTGTAGTGACACATCACTGTATTGTCTGCTAAGCTGCAACTTCTTTTTAGCGGATAAGACTTCACCACAGCTAACATTTGTCTTGCATCTTACAATGATTACACCAAGTCTTTGGAACTTGGTCTTCTTAAGTTAAACACTAAATGATAGAAAATGTGAAAAGGCGGTTTCTTAAGCATTCTTGATTTAATAGTTTAGTACGCAGAAAACGGTGACGTTGAAACATTCTGATTATAAACTGCAAGTTCGAGTGTAGCGGTTGAGGTGTGAAAATTAAACTCTATACGCGGACGTTGGCATACTACTATTTTGCGAAAAAAATGTGTAATGGAAAAACTACAGCCGTCTCTTTTGTCATAAAGCCATGCAGAATGTTGGCCATTGGTGTCAAATGTTAAGAACTTAAACATAATTTCGGGTATCATAGCTATATTTAGTATCAAGTGGATCCTTTCTAAACCGACACACCAAGGGACCAGGATAATGTGTCGGATTGTACAGGATGTCAGACTTCTAAGGTTTTATTTATGTTAACAAAACAACTTTGGGACCATACATTTTTGTCGGATGCCATATGATGTCGGAAAACTCAGGTGTCGGATTGCACAGATTCTACTGTATTAGTAACTCTAAAATTTGTCAGTGACTGCCGACAGGTCGATGATTTTCTCCGAGTTCTCCGGTTTCCTACACCCATAAAACTTACCACCACGATGCAACGGGAGCATTATTGAAAGTGGCGTTAAGCACCATAACTCTTACCTAATTAATAACCATCTAGTAACGTTGATCGCATTGGTTGCATGGGCAATTGTGCGTCCGTTTTTTTGGATTTTCAAAGATGATATCAGAAGCCAGTTTTATATATTTGTCAAATATTATCAATTCTAAATCATGGTTTTTTTACGCAACTTTCAACAATATTTGAGCTATATTCCGGTATTTCGTTGGACATATACCATTTTCGTTATCACTTGTTCAAATAATTTTGAATGAAACAGCTTTGTAGCTTGTTCATAGCAGTCAATTATTCAAATCAATTGCTGACTTTACGTATGACAGTGATTAAAACTTGTGCATTATATTGCAGGAATTACACAAATCCTCTCAACTGGACAGATGGCAACTCCTTCAATATGTACAGAGAATGACTTCAATTTTGATAGTGGATCTACATACCCTATATCATTAAGCAGTGCATCTGAATCTTCTACAGTACCATCCAGTACACATACAACAGAAAACAATAATTCTCCATCAACAGGAGACCATGCATCGTTGGTTGCCAGATCACCACAGGACCAGCATGATTACAATCAACAAGGTAGTAGTCCTATTCTGTGTCATACTTTCTCACAAAATTTAAGAATACATTGAATTAAACTTATCATGTCAAAGTGTGTATGGATTACATACCTAAACAAAACTCAAACTGATTTTGAATTTTTTGTGTTGCAAAATGTGAACATAGATATTGTATAATCAAAGTGTCATTTTAAAATAAGCTTAGCTGCATTATTTTACTTAGAGGAAAAGTATTAGACCATAGAATTAGCTTAACCACACCACGTATTACAGTATCTGTGAAAAGTCGATAAAGTGAGCGGTTGTGTATATGTGTATAACGTGTGTCGATTATCCCTCTATTTCGCCGATTTTTCTATTAAATTTTGAACCTTTTCCGACAGCGTGTTATTATTTTTTCTCTCTCTTTTATTAGATTTCATTATTATCAGATATAATTCGTGTCATATTAGGAGTTGATTAATATTTTAAACCCTTTATCTTCTATTGCTAGATAAACTGAAGAAGGAAAATACAGAATTGAAACAGAAGATGATGTGTGTTATTTGTAGGATTAAAGGATTTGAATATGTCATTCAACCCTGTGGCCACTTGACATGTGACGTGTGTTGCGAGCTTGACAATTGCATATGCAATGCACGCGTTACTAGTAAACATGTGTGCATATTATCACGAAAAGTTCTTGACACTAATTTATTCCAGTAATCAATTTTGTGGAATGATTATGGAAAATGTTGGGAGGCACTCGCTCGCGTATTCTTTCTCCGTTCCTAATAATGTGCTTGATCAATAGTTACGATTTCCACATAAAAACGATGTTCGGTTCCTATTTACCTCCAGCTGCTGTTTCTAGGGGGGGGGGCATGCTTTATTTACGTTATTTGTGTTTGCTTTCGTATAGTGGTGTGTTGCACGTAGTGACCGTATGAGTGGCATGGCTTTGTCTTGTGGAATGAGGGAACAGCTTTCCCTTCGCGAGCGACAGGGCTCTCCCCCAGTGTTTGCAGGGATTCGTATTGGTCAACTTTTTAGTTTTCTGTGTTTTGTGTTTTTGGTTTGTTTGTCTTCGTCCTGTGTCCTTTGTGCCCAATGTTGCCAATTTCTCTGGATTTTTCGTTATTGATTACCATTTCGGTTTTCTCTACTGTTTATTTCAACAGTGGGCATTGACAGTAGAATTATTAACTGCAAGAAATATATGTGCAGTACAGTTCGATACCTATGTTTTATGTCTATCACTGGATCGATAGCTATGTTGGTGGACTACGAGTCTCCAAAGATGTATATATATTGAAATTTGCAGTTCCTAAATAATGTAATAATTAATCAAATTAAGGTTATAGTGCCTCAGTTATATGTAGGCCCTTTGACAATCACATGTATATTATTTGACTTCCAATCCTTTGATTATGCGCGTACCTGATGAAGTTTATTCCCGAAACGTGTCGATATTTAAGTTTTTATTATATGTCTTTTTATCATTTATGTCGATTTTTTTCATGCATTACACTATAAGAGAGGTTTTGACCTATAAACCAATATCAACCTCATCACGTTTTATCAAAGTGCCTGTAGCCATGAAAGTGTGCGATATTGTGTTTGTGTATTATATTATGCCTCTTTATACTGTTTTTCTATAGGATATCAGGAACTCTTTCTAGAGCATGGTTATTTCACGTTTTATTACATTATTTATTGAACATATACATCACAAATGTTTGTTACTTCAATTTATCTTGAAATATTTTGGTCGATAGAAGGAAATGGAAATTTTTAAGATAATGTGTTTATATTTATATAATATCTTTGTATTTCCGCAAAACTATGATATTGTTAATTGTTTTGTTTATTGTAACTTTGTCATATATACTGTATGGTACCCTGTGCTGCTGTTATTTATTCTGTGTGCAATTTATGTATTATATAAGTTGCATTACTTTTGAATGAACAAAGATGTATTACTAATATGTAAATAAATAAAGTTTATATATTTTCAAATGATTTCCTTTATTGTCTTATGCACACTTTGACAGAAATATATTATCTTAATTTGATAATCAGAGTTGACGCGAATACATGTTAAAAGTGGTAAACAACAATAACGCTTAATAGAGATTTATGGAAATTGAAATACGCAGACATATACACATACGATTGCAATTACAGGGTAGTGTAAATTAAGGGGCTATCTCAAGACGAACATAATATTTTAATTTTGAAATTTCATCTAGCCATTTACCCGGAAAAAAACACCGACTTGTCGCAAGTCACTGACAAACTTTATCACATAATTTTGTATCGACTACACATCGCCATCAACGGGGTTCGAACTCACAGCCTTAGTGGTGATAGGCAAAAATTGAATAGGTAGTTGTAAATCTACCACCATACGATCACGGCCATGTCGACCCCTTCTTGGCATTGGAAGAAAAATATAAATTCAAGGAAAGATTGTGGAAGCTTTCTTTGTCTTTACCCCTCGAAGATTATACCAGTAATAAAAAGGCCTTACTTACCATTAGCAATGATTGAATATCGAACTAGTGTGCCATTCACCATATATACATCACAATTGCTAAAGTTGGCGTTAAACACCAACCAACATGTATATATATATAAAACAAACTTTTTGACTACTCTGTATTCCTAGTCAGCAACAAAATGCAATAGAACCATAGGTACTTATTGAGTTGACCACTCCCTTAAGGGACGTGGGTGAAATTTATTATGGAAACAGGCTTATATCGACCTCGGTTTAAGTTTTTTGTAATGTTTGAAGTTGGTCAACACTATTTATACTCAAAACATGCCACAAAACTGATGTGAGAACTTCTTGTTAAAACTAAAAAAAGGGGGTAGTACGTATGAACAGAATGATTCTCCATAACGTTAAAGCAACTAAAGATGTGGCGGATAGATGCTCCGTTATCCTTCCTAACTTCTCTCTACTATGTTTTCCTTGATATCTCCTCATTTACCCCGGGTTTTCTTTAAATTGTTTTGCTTTCTCATGTCTCTCTTCTCCTTTCACCAGTCCATCGTCTCCGCTCTCTCCCACCGACGCGTCCACCTTTTATTCCTGTTGAGTTTACCGGGCCGTGCCGCTGTTAAATGATACTCATGATTGAAGATTACATTCTAACTTAAAGATAAAGAACATCAATCAATGTAGCTGTTCATTACTTATTTGCTTCATGTATTTACGTATTATTTTGCATTGTGTACATTTAGCCTGTTAACCTTTATTTTAAATGTATAAAGTTATTTTTTTTCTGACGTAGCGTTTCTTAAAGTCGAAGCGTAATATTTTTTGTCAAAATTTAACATAGGATTTATACGTAAAACGTATTTAACGGCATATGGAAAAGTGTTTTCATTCCGTTGTCATGTTTTATTTAAGTAAACGCACAACCTTGAAAAATTGTATTTGAAAAAAAAATCAAATCTGTTTCCATGTTTCTTCCGATTGATAGAGAATAAACTAATCTTGTTATTAGCATTTTATAAACATGATTGTAATTCTATTTTGTAAATGACTGGGTTGACTAAGGTAATATTTTTTGTATTATAGTAACGAAAATTTGAAGTATCTTTTAAACTGTAGATTTTAAAGTACAAGTGTAAACGAGAGTTGTTTAGAGAATGAATTGTGCTAATTTAATTTGGAAGTTTGCAGACCAGAAAGTGAACGTATTTGGCCTTGCTCATATAGAAAAATCGCATTTTAAAGGAGTTTTAGTGTGTATAATTTGACAAAGTTTATGAAATACGGAGAGAATAAGTCTATAAAAGAGAACAGTCTGCTGCCGTGGGCTTAAATCCCTGAGGATAATAGACACTCGACGGTCACCCGAAAGATTCAATTGTTCTCCGTAGAGCCCGTCACAATCTCCTACACGAGTTCATTGATTTTTATCTGTAAAATAGTTTACCTGTATTTTTATTCTTTCACTAAATATATAACACTTCTGTCTTTAATAGTAAAAAAATGAAGTCTTCATATATCATATAATATGAAGAATATATGATTTTCGCTTAAGACATTTTTAATTTATATACATGTAAGAACCGGAACGAAAAATGAGTTTTGAGATTGTGCAACTTCCTAGATTATGACATTGAGCACTGTCATTTTTTAGCTATTTTTTACCAAACCTTCAACTTAACATTGGTAACAAATACCTAAAAACTTCAAAAATTATTGATGAATCATTGATACTTACGTCACTATTCCACTAAGCTCAAACGTGAGCTAAAAGTTTGCAAATATATATTTAAGCTTCCACTTCGAAATGCTTATCCAAAACATGAATCCGAAGTTTCGACCTTTGTGTTTGTTTGTTTTTACTTTTCATGAATACGAGACCCGTTTTGTGTTTGGTTTTCGGTTGGATTATAAACTGTCCCTGTTTATCTTTTTTTTGCCAAGTTGTTTTGTGTATTATTTATGTGTTATAATCAAGATATAAGTTAATAAATTCATCTGACACCAGATAGTTACAACAGTTACAACTGTTCTTAAACCTTAGTGAATTGGCAGACACATGTTCCAAATATGTTCGGCATTGGCTTTAACGTAACATTTATTATATTTTTACATGTTTTCTCTGTCTATTATACTTAATATGATTATACAATGTACTTCAACCCGTGTCGTCATCCGAGTCATCATCACCAAAATCAATGATAATAGGTTCTATGACACTTCTATCTGTCCAGTTTTCTTTCCAGTATTCTTTTTCAGTTGACCAAATGTTCTTCTTCGCTTGTCCAGACATATTTTGTAATTATTCCGAAAGCGGCCTACGTGAGTTCTTTAGCATCTTTTAATCGGAAGGTGGTATTGTTTTTAGCCACGTAACCGTTGACTTGCTCCCATATTAATTCTATCTGGATAAGTTTACAGTGTCGAACGGGGGTTCTTAATACTTCATGTCCGTGTAAATTAGCAATTTCGACTGTTTTATAAACTACTGGTGTCTTTTTTGTTTGTGTTTTATTTGTTCATATAATACTTTGTTGGTATCAGCAGCAGAAAAATGAATTTTGTGTTGTGTAAGATAGTTTTGGAGAGAAGCTTTTTTCTGACTAAAATTTGGGCACATGTATCTTCTGTTTTAGCATTGTGATAACTTGCATTATCTAACACAAGCAAGCTAGGATTTTTCAGAGCAGGCATCAATTGATTTTCAAACCACTCAAGAAAAACAACACTATTCATCTCCTGGTGATAGCCACCATCCTTTGATTTGGCAAGACACACTAAATCGCAGCTGTCATTCATCCCTCACTTCGCGTACCTGTATGCAAAACAATCAAACGTTTGCCTTTACAGAGGGTAGTTTTGGGGCATCAGACCCATCATTCGGAAGCCACATATAATCTGTGCAGTGATTTTGGTTAACCCATGTTTCATCCATGTACAAGATACCCTGCTTCCCTAAAAGATTTGATCTTTCTCAGATAATTACACCTACCATTGATAATAGACACTTGATCGTACAGAAGTCTTCGATTATCACCTATTTTTTATAAGCATATCCAAGATCAATAAGAGTTAGAGTACGTTTAGACTTTGATATTTTAATAGAATCTTTTATTTCCTTATGTATTATTGAGACGGTCGGAGCAATGTTCCGTGAATATACAACCGTGGATTGCTCTTTTAATAACACAATGATCAAAGTCGTCCAAAATATTAGCGCTTTGTTTGTGTCTATTTGACTTACAAGGCCTCTTACCATTCATAATATGGTGCACTGAAGTGTAAGACACACCCACAGCTTTAGATGTCCTTCGATAGGGGTCAGGTCAGTATTCCGACAGGCCATTATTCCGACAGCCCATTGCTCAGACGGACCATTATTCCGATAGCCCATTGCCCCGACAGTCCATTTCTCCGACAACCCATTATTCCGTCAAAAATTGTCAAAAGTAGTATAATTGTTTAAAAAGCCTGTTGTTTTTCTTCCATTCCTAACGGAAGACTGACTTTAATCTTTATACTCACTGGGCGGATTGTTTCTGTATTAAACTAAAGTGTAAATATGAGGTCAAAGTCAAATGACATGGTGCTAGCAGATTCCTTACATCATGGCGACATGAGAAATCGCAGTGCCAATTTCCGATGGTCTAACACTTCTACATTTTGGATTTAATCATGAAAAATTTACACCGCCACCGTTACGCGAGACGACACAAAAATTATTGGAGGGAGGGGGGATTTTTTTTTTATTTCTTGCCCTGATTTTCACCGGAAAAAATATGTCCGGACGAAAATCCAAGCCCCCGCCCCCTAGCCTTCTACAATCCAAAAAATATCAAATGGTCCGTGCCTAAATTGCATGAAATTTTAATATTATTTTGAAATTTTGAAGAAAATTAAACGAAAATGTGGGAAGTGAGCAAATTCGTGTCTGAAAATAAAATCTATTTGGCCTATCAATCACATTTGAGTTCTCGATCATGCAACAAACAAAGTAGCGAATTTCAGTTCAGCAGTTTTTAATAGCAAATTATTATTTACCATCAATGTAAACATTTACCTCCACTGCTGCCGAGTGACTATTTTGAATATCTGTTTACCACCAATCCAGTAAAGGACATTCATGTACTGGAAGATATATGTCACGCTTGGTTTTGATTCCTTAAGCCATTTTTCAGAATTTTTTTTCGAAGTGAAGACATGGATTTGTGGATTGAGTTCTATTTTATATTGTCGGAAAAATGTGCCGTCGGAGTAATGGGCTGTCGGAATAATGGGTCGTCCGAATAATGGGCTGTCAGAATAATGGGTTATAGGAGCAATTGTACGCACCCCTTTGATATACCCTATCAAATGGGACAATTGGCTTCTTCGTTGCCTTTTCCTTACTAAAAAAGGCAAACAACTTTTTAACAAAACTTTTGGCATTCCGGAGATAAGTCAGACTTTTTATCCATTTTGCAAAAAAAAATGCAAAATATAACAATAATTTATGAGAGAAATGCTTGTCAGGTGCGTCTAAAGTACACGTGGCGGAGAGAAAGATTTTAAAGGGAAACTACCTGACGTACGGATGGCTCTTCAATAAAGTACACCTACTCCCACCCGAAAAATGACAACAAAATGGGACCAAAATACAAAATTTCATCTGAGTGCAGCCTCAGCCAAAATAATAAGAAGCATTACTGTAACATTTTTAGTTAGCAATCCTAATTCTAAGTAAAACTCTCGTTTATTTTGCTGTTCAAATTTCTATTGTTTATAAGATATTTAGATTTTTCGTTATTCTAATCAAAGAATTATTACTTTAGTTGATTTTCGTGAGACAATTTCTAGAATTTAATTTTTTGTGTTATAAACGTGTCATATGTATATGTGCACAGGAGAAAACTAATGTGTTTGTTCATGAAGCAAATTCGTGATATTTTTCTTGACAAAACAAATATCGTTTTACAGTAACTATTTTCAATGTATGAACACCGCAAACGATTTATTGGTATACAAATAAATCACCAAAGCAAAATATCAACAAAACAAGTAAATGTGAATAAAAAACCATACAAATTTGGACAAGTTAATATTGTACAACACAAAGACAATGAATAATTTAAATACAATTGCATTATTTTTGTGTTAAAGGTATTTTTTTCTGAAACAATACATTATACAAATGTTGAGCTATGATCAATATTTATTTCAAACCAACACCATAAATAAATAAATAAATAAATAAATAATGATACAACATGTATAAAAAGTATCACATTCTTTATTGTGTAATTAAAAGATAGACTTGTAATAGATTAAAGGCTGTGGTATATATTTAATTGTTTATTGTAGAGTAAATATCTTCGACGCATTTTATTATTACTTTTGGTGAGTTTGATGTTTTCTGAAGAAAAATTTGCCAATCATTTGTCCAGAAGGTATCTATTCTTCTCTCCTTTCGCGCTATTGTATTTTGGATACAAGTTGCTGTTTGTACTTTGTTAGATCTTCCATGATATCAATTGTGTTAGCGTTCGATTTCAGCTGTTTCATTTTATTAAACTTTGATTATCTTCCAGTTAAAGCGACAAATAAGCTCGAAAGAACATTCATGGAAGATTTTACACATCAGATCATACCTATTGATATCAGTTGTGGTTGTATCTCCTACAAATACCAACTATTTTGTAATCAGTTATACTTGTCTGGTTTCAAGTTCAATCTTAGTATTTAAGGAAAAGGTGAATCAGTTGGCTTTATTAATTTCTACGTGGTCCAGTATTGAAGCTATCTAATGTAAGTTCTTTAAATAATCGTTTGATAGGAAATAATTGTTTGATGACAAGCATATACTTTTTTTTATTTGATTTAATTCTAAAATATATTTAAATAAATTCTTGTATCAGTTTAATATTACTGTATCATTGTAAGGACAATATACAAGAACTTGATTTGATTGTAAACATATATTGCTTTTTTTTATTTGAATTAAATTAAACTTCTGAAATATTTGTTAAGTAATTATGCTATTCAAAAAGCAATATTTGTAGATCGTTGTTCGTCCTTTTGTACTTTTTCTTTTGGCCATTGTGTTGTCTGTTCTTCTTCGATTTATGGATTATGATTACCTCTGTCGTATCTGCAAACTCGTCTTAGATGTCTCAGTCGGACAGAAACCAACCCCATCAATACGTACAGAAAATGAACCAAATTTTGACACTGGATCTACATACCCTATAATAGTAACCAGTGCATCTGCATTTTCTGCAGTATGAGCAAGTACATATACAACAGAAAACAATCTTTCTCCGTCAACAGGAGGTCATGCATTGTTAGTTCTCAGATCACCACAGGAACATCATTATTACAATCAACAAGGTAGTAGTATTATTCTGTGTCATACTTTCTCACCAAAATTAAAAATACATTGAATTAAACTTATCATGTCACAATTATATATGCGTCTCATCATATATCCTTAAAATATTGAACTCCAACTGATTTTGATATTTTTTTTGCAAATTTGAACATATATATTATATATTCAAATTGCAATGTTAAAATAAGCATAGCTGCATTATTTTCACTCAGATGGAAATCATTGTTCCATAAAATTAGCTTGACCCTGTCACTATAGAGTAGAATGTCGGCAAAAAATCGATACAATGAGAGGTCATGTATCTCTGTATAAGGGCTGTCGATTTGTTATTAAATTTTGGCCCTGTTCCAGATATTTTGTTTTCTTCTTTTCATTAGCTATACATTATTACTAGATACAGTTCGTGTCATATTTGGAGTTGATTAATATTTTAAACCCTTTATCTTACAGTGATAAACAAGCTGAAGAAGGAACATACAGAATGGAGAATGAAACAGAAAAAGATGTGTGTTATTTGTAGAATTAAAGACTTTGAATATGTCTTTCAACCCTGTGGCCACTTGACATGTGACGTGTGTTCCGACCTTGACATTTGCACATGCAATGCACACGTTACTGGTAAACATGTGTGTATATTATCACGAACATGTTCTTCTTGACACTAATTTATTCCAGTAAAAAAAATGGTAGAATGATTATGGAAAATGTTGGGAAGCACTCGTTCGCGTATTCTGACTCCGTTGCTAATAATGTGCCTTATCAATTGTTATGATGTCCACATAAAAACTATGTACGTTTCCTATTTACCTCCAGTTGTTTGTAGGAGGGCTCATTTTTTATTTACGTTATTTGTGTGTGTTTGTGAATAATGGTGTCTAACACGTATTGACCGTACGAGTGGCAGGGCGTTGTCTTGTGGAAGACGGGAACTGCTTTCCCTTCGCGGGCGTCTAGGTTCACCTCCGGTGTTGGAGGAGTTCATGTTGCCCAACGTTTTAGTTTTCTGTGTGGTGTTTTTTGATTTTTGTCTTCGTACTGTGTCTTGAATGCCCAATGTTACCAGTTTCTCTGGATTGTCCGTTCTTGATTGGCAATTCGGTTTTCTCTAATGCTTATTTCAGTGCACATTGAGAGCATAGTAATCAACTGTAAGAATTAAATGCGCAGTAAAATTCGATACCTACATTTTTATTTCTTTCCCTGTGTTGATAGCCCTTTTGCTGGATAACGAGTCTCCAAAGGTGTTCATTCCCTCTATAGCTAGTGTTTCGACACTTATATGGATCATTTGTTACATATATATATATATATTGATATTTACAGTTCATAAATAATGTAATAATTAATCAAATTAATGTTATCGTGCCTCAGGTATATGTAGGTCCTTTGGCAATCACAGGTAAATTATTTGGTTTTCTAATCTTTTGATTATGATCGTACCTGTTGAAGTTTATACCCGGGACACGTCGTTATCTATGTTTTCAATACATGTCTTTTTATCATTTTTATCATTTATGTCGACGTTTTTTTATGATATAATTCATTACACTCTAAGCGAGATTTTGGTCCATGAACTAATTTTAGCCCCGCCACGTCTTATCAAAGTGTCTGTATCAAGCCATGAAAGTGAGCGATCATGTGTTTGTGTATTGGGTGTATCGATTATGCCTCTGTATATTGTTTTTCTATAGGATATATGGAACTCTTTCTAGAGCATTTTTTTTTTACGTTTTATTACATTATCTATTGAACATATACATCACAGGTCCGTCTTACAAAAGATTGTTATTTCAATTTATCTTGAAAGATAATTTATTTATATTTATAAAATATCTTTGTATTTCCGCAACACGTAAAAATTGTTAATTGTTTTGTTTGTTGTAACTTTGTCATATATACTGTATGTCATCCTCTGCTGTTGTTATTTATTCTGTGTGTAATATTTGTATTATATAAATTGCATTGGTTTTGAATGAACAAAGACTTATTACTGATATGTAAATACAAATAGTAGTATAAATACGCATTTTTCCTTTGATGTTTTTATGCAGTAATCAACTTAAAAATACTTAACTTTTACAAACCATAGTATAATGCTTTACTGTCGTGTGCTTAGCAGAGATGCAACACATACCAATTGTATACAACTTTTAATTAAAAAAAATAAAAAAATTAATGACGTAAGGAAAACGGATCGTCTAATAAATTAAAGGTTAACATTGCTATCGTTGCCTTGTTTAGGCTGAAAAAATGTTATACAATATATAATGAACTGAAATTGATCACATTTTTACAATTTAAACCATAAAAGTGTTTAAAGAAAAACAAAGAACAAAACTTATTCTCATAAAGAAATATATATTAACTGTAAGCATATCGTGTTCGTATATGGCTGATTTTTTTTTCAAATCTTAATAGCATATTATACATGTACATTAAAACTCAAAAGCAGAAAAAGGAGAAACAATAAAGTTTAGAAAAATAAAGTTAGAAAGGGTAATATATAAGACTTTCCTAAATGTTGCATTATTGTGGCCAGAGATTGTTGTGTGGTTACTGTGATGTGCTCGTCACATGGATATTGACTTTCGTAATGAGTGCAAATCTCACCGGCACTAAAAGTTAATTGATGATGACAATGAAGTGAAGCTTCAACTGAAGAATTTAATGCATCTATGACATTGGATTTTTGTCGATAAGCATTATTATGTTTGATTACCATTATCACAAAGAAGTACAAGTATGTACCCTTGTCCATCGATCTGCACGTCCATACGACCATGCACCCTAGGTTAACTTATGGATATACGTCAAGATCTTGAATGTAATAAATGGTATAGTCACGATAGTGCATTAATGATATTTTGTATTAGATAATGCCTGATATTGTCCTTGATGTGTCATTGTTGCCCCCGTGTTACCCTTAAGCACTGTTGCTAATTATGTAGGAATAGGTTCAATTTTCATTTACTAGATAGGTATGATTAACCAATGGATTTGGATAAAAAGCACAAAAGTATTTACTAATGGTTAGGGCACTGTTAACAGACAGTTCCAATAAAATGCTGTCTTTAAGACTAAACATCAGCTACTAGATATAGATTAGCAATCATATGCGGGCATTATGATTCCCTGATAGTACATTGTGTTGTCTGTTTTCCTCCACTATAAGATATTGTATATCGGGTATTATTAATTTAAAGGAAAACAAATACCTGAACCTCTAATAGCTAGCCATACAGTGATGTCAGAGGTTTTCATGATTTATTATACGCCCGCTCGACGAGAGTCGGGGGTATATAGGGATCCTCATGTCCGTTCGTCTGTCATTACTGGAATAAATTAGTGTCAAGAACTTTTCGTGATAATATGCACACATGTTTACTAGTAACGCGTGCATTGCATATGCAATTGTCAAGCTCGCAACACACGTCACATGTCAAGTGGCCACAGGGTTGAATGACATATTCAAATCCTTTAATCCTACAAATAACACACATCATCTTCTGTTTCAATTCTGTATTTTCCTTCTTCAGTTTATCTAGCAATAGAAGATAAAGGGTTTAAAATATTAATCAACTCCTAATATGACACGAATTATATCTGATAATAATGAAATCTAATAAAAGAGAGAGAAAAAATAATAACACGCTGTCGGAAAAGGTTCAAAATTTAATAGAAAAATCGGCGAAATAGAGGGATAATCGACACACGTTATACACATATACACAACCGCTCACTTTATCGACTTTTCACAGATACTGTAATACGTGGTGTGGTTAAGCTAATTCTATGGTCTAATACTTTTCCTCTAAGTAAAATAATGCAGCTAAGCTTATTTTAAAATGACACTTTGATTATACAATATCTATGTTCACATTTTGCAACACAAAAAATTCAAAATCAGTTTGAGTTTTGTTTAGGTATGTAATCCATACACACTTTGACATGATAAGTTTAATTCAATGTATTCTTAAATTTTGTGAGAAAGTATGACACAGAATAGGACTACTACCTTGTTGATTGTAATCATGCTGGTCCTGTGGTGATCTGGCAACCAACGATGCATGGTCTCCTGTTGATGGAGAATTATTGTTTTCTGTTGTATGTGTACTGGATGGTACTGTAGAAGATTCAGATGCACTGCTTAATGATATAGGGTATGTAGATCCACTATCAAAATTGAAGTCATTCTCTGTACATATTGAAGGAGTTGCCATCTGTCCAGTTGAGAGGATTTGTGTAATTCCTGCAATATAATGCACAAGTTTTAATCACTGTCATACGTAAAGTCAGCAATTGATTTGAATAATTGACTGCTATGAACAAGCTACAAAGCTGTTTCATTCAAAATTATTTGAACAAGTGATAACGAAAATGGTATATGTCCAACGAAATACCGGAATATAGCTCAAATATTGTTGAAAGTTGCGTAAAAAAACCATGATTTAGAATTGATAATATTTGACAAATATATAAAACTGGCTTCTGATATCATCTTTGAAAATCCAAAAAAACGGACGCACAATTGCCCATGCAACCAATGCGATCAACGTTACTAGATGGTTATTAATTAGGTAAGAGTTATGGTGCTTAACGCCACTTTCAATAATGCTCCCGTTGCATCGTGGTGGTAAGTTTTATGGGTGTAGGAAACCGGAGAACTCGGAGAAAATCATCGACCTGTCGGCAGTCACTGACAAATTTTAGAGTTACTAATACAGTAGAATCTGTGCAATCCGACACCTGAGTTTTCCGACATCATATGGCATCCGACAAAAATGTATGGTCCCAAAGTTGTTTTGTTAACATAAATAAAACCTTAGAAGTCTGACATCCTGTACAATCCGACACATTATCCTGGTCCCTTGGTGTGTCGGTTTAGAAAGGATCCACTTGATACTAAATATAGCTATGATACCCGAAATTATGTTTAAGTTCTTAACATTTGACACCAATGGCCAACATTCTGCATGGCTTTATGACAAAAGAGACG
>MJUT01003530.1:311980-322020 GCA_002080005.1 Gigantidas platifrons | reverse complement strand
ACCAGTCTCGGGTGATCAATATAATTAATTATTTCTCAAAATATTAAACAACAAAAGTATTGTTTTTACATTTTATTATTAGGCAAACATAAGCATAGCTATTCAGAAGCATTAAACGAGGTCGAATATGAAAATAAATTATGACAGATGAATTTGTTTTATAATTGCCCGAAAATTGGTAAATAATTTCCAAAGTATTTCTTTAACTTACACATTTCATTCAGTAAGATGTATTTCCATAATGAAATCAATATTAACGAAGTCTCCAAAAAAAAACAAAAAAAAAACAAAAGAAGTGCAATTAAAAAGTTTCTCACCAGAGCGAATGTTATCTGCTAAAGTTCCACCTAAAAAAGTTTTCTTATCCTTGAGTTTCTCATAAATTTCCTTTGTTAAACATTTCTTTCATATAGATTTACAATCTGAAGCTCCATCCAATCTAGCCCACAATTCTGCTACTTCACCCATTTTGTCCTGCTTATTCTGCTGTTCCAACTGATTACAGTAATTTTTATACATTATATTTATAGCGGTAACCCTGGATTTCCTGTGAAGATCGTGCGACGACGATTGGCTGGCTTAAATGGAGTATTTCGATCGTTTCGGTGGTGTACACGGTGTGGTGTATATAAAGGCCGCTGTTAAGAGTAAACCTAACATTATATGAACCTGGACACGTGCCCAGTCAAACCGACAAACTATATTTTTGAATTGATTTTGGTTTGGGATTTTAAAATTATTCCGATGCTTGTTCTAATGTCAAAAACCTTATGGTTATTTAAATTGTATCATGTGTTTGTTATAATTTTTTAATGTATGGATTTTAATTGTTATATATTAGTTGATTTTTATTTTATAACTCGACGTATTTGAAATTCAGATCTCGTAGTACTTGTTTAATGAGTGGTATTTACATACATACAGCCATTATTGATCAAATTGTGAATTGTATCTACGCTTTAAATCAATGTGCATATACATGTATGAAATCGATAGCGAAAGGATTTTATTCATAGGAAATACGAGAACAAAAAAATAGCCAAGTCATACCACAGGCGCTCGTGGCACGGAATTAACACCCACCCTTTTTTAACTTTCAGGATAGGGACACGAAGAAGTCAAAATAAGGAAAAAGAGATGAAATAATAAAGAAATAAAGAAATGTTATTGAAAATGAATATGTAAACAGAAAGTTAAATAAGGAGGTGGTAATTCAGTGCCACGGGCGTCTGTAATCGATACATACTGATTTCAAATAATAATTCAATGTGAGTCTGTGGTCAATATGCTCATGTATATGTATATCCATACAATCATGGTAACAACACCTGGTATGTGCCGGTCCTCTATTCTTCTTATCTACAAGGCAAGAACGATCGAACTATTAAGTCGTACTACCGCTCGCCTCCATTAGGTTTTACTCATCTGATTTATATTGTGTCGTTCAAACTTGGACATGCATCAACTAAAAAAGACGTCTTATTTGCGCCCCTGTTCGTGTTTTCTATGTACGACCACTCATTGTCCAGAAAATGTAAGCGTTTTACTCCTTGATAACCACATTACTCAACACAGTTTTAGTCAACACGCCGTTGCTGTTTAGTAAACTCCGCTAAATGCCCGATAAACATAAAAATTGGGGGAAATTACGAGACAGCAGCGAAGCTTTTTGGGGTGTTATGTTCTTTTAAATAAGATGCATAAAAAATGTATAGCAATTATGAGACATTACTACCACTGTGGAAGGGAAGAAGAATACTTGAATCAGATCGAGTCTTATATAGTGGTTTTGGGAGATATGTATTATTCACCTGGTTTATTTATAGAATATGGGCTGATTTTGTTAATAATTTAGGAAAACTTGGGATATTGAAAATGTTGAATTATCTTTAGGGTTATTTCACTCTACGATTCCCCCCAACACTCCACACCAACACTCTACCCTGTCAAGTACATGGCGGTGTATAGTATTGATATTATATATTTTGAGTTGTAATTTCATTGCCACCTCTAGCTGTGGTGTTTACATATATAAAATTGATACGGTAATTTAGCTTTATTGACTTTCAAGCAATATATGTCCTTGTGCATGTCTATCTAAAATTAGAGTGACATTTAAATACTTCATATTTCATCAACGTTCAAATAATTTTAACTCGTAATCAGGATAGACCTCAAAAGAAAATAATATGGGAATAATTCAGGATTGATATTAACTTAGTGTACTTAAAAATAATAATATAGTTTACTTCATGACTTTGTAGATAACAAAATGGATTGATTAAAACAAATCAAACAAAATAGACACCAATGGTAATTTATTCGATTTACGGTTTTTTATTTCCTGTTTAGTATCTTCAAACTTTTCGTACATATAAACTTTACAATGGATATCAACGGTACAGAGATAGAATGTAGTGAACAACTATATGCTTTACGTAGACATATTCAAAAGGACTCGAGACAAACTATACATGATATTATCAATCGTAACCTACGCTTGCGCAATATGACATTTCCTGAATGGATTCGAAGCCACTATCATGATATATATCAGTTGTGTTACAACATAATACGATGTCATCAGTGCACATTGGAGTATATTTCACCAGAGCATTGACAACAATACCCAAAGCATTTACATAGTTTGTTCGAAAAAGACTTGTCGAATCCTAGGCACAATTCTAGACGAGCTAAGGATATAGTCATTACTGCTATTGATATTGTACTAGCAGGATGCTTGGTGGATCATTTGTGTGATAGTGTTTACTGCTTTTATAGCTTTATAGTTTGAAAACAAATCCGAGATATATGATCTAGTTAATACCAGGCATTGTAAATCCCGAGGCAACCGAGGCATTACTACCGACGAATGGGCATTGCTCTTTGGATCCGATACCAATGTTCGTCGTGATAAAGATAGAATTAACCATATTTCTGCTAAATCGAATATAATGATGCAACACTTATATGAAGCAAATACACTACTGCCACGAAATCTACTAAATAATGTGTGTCCATTTAAGAAGAAGGTAGAACGCATTTTGTATTTGGCTGAAATGGTAATTATCAAATAATGCGACTGGATAAATGTAGCTTGCGTTTAAACGAACGTTTGGTGAGCTATTAAGTTGGCTACAGTGTATTGATATTATCATTGAACAAGAGGTTTACTCGAATGGTCCAGAGATGTTCACAGAGAACACTGATCTAAACCATGATGTAAGTGTACAAATTAACAATATATTTATAAAAAAAAACCCAGAGATATCTGATTTACAGCACGTGACGTTGACTTTAAAACAACTTATTGTAAACATCCTGATTCGGTCATTTTGGCTTTCTAGATATCAAATACCTTTTTAAATTATTTGATTTTCCAATGTTTCCATATTAAACGTGTCTTTATAATGTTATTTCAGGAACGCGTCGTCCGGACTGAGCTAGATATCTTCGTTTTTCTTACAAAGAGATAAATATTGAAAGTTCTAACCATAGATTGTATATATTCTCCAGTGAGTTAGAATATAACTCTGATGCAGGTTTCTTTTACACAGGTATATCCATAGATGGCAAATGTCACATTCAAGTTTCGTATGGATTGGTTTTATGGTGCTCAACAATTTTTCAGTTATATAGTGGCAGTCAGTTTTACTGGTGGAGGAAACAGGAGGACCCACTGAAAACTACAGACCTGTAGCAAGTCAGTAGCAAACTTTATCACAGAATATTGTACGCCTCGCCCTCGAAATCACAACATCAGGGGTGATAGGCACAGCTTGCATAGGTAGTTGTAAATCCAACTACCATACGATCACGACCACGACGACCCCAATATCGCATTTAAAGGGTATTTGATTAATATAATAAGGTTTTAACAGTAATGTTCAACAATATCACCAATATTAAAAAAACAAACAATCACCCCACACCGTTAAACACATAATGAATGTATCGATTACACCAACACACGAGCGGTCATCGAGCTTATAAACTGTAGTTATGACACTGTATATTTTGAACTCGGATTAAAAAGGTGAAAATTATAATATAAAATTATATAAGAAATAAAATTGTAAAGCAAATCACAAATTACACATAGCTCATTCCATAACAGTCGCGATGGTGGTGGCATGGTTAACGTTGAGAAGATCGTGAGTTCGATCCTGGTTGGATGAAACCAAATACAATGAAATTTGTATTTTCCTTTTTTCCAACGAAAAACATGGTAATAATTAGTAAGAGTATATGCTGAATGGTTTAGTGGCAGGATAATATACATATGGCCAAGTAGAGCAAAATGTTCTATGTGGACTGTTTTATCAATTTAAAAATGATACTCGGCGCGTTAACCTAGTACAAAGAAGATATAATTAAATATCATCAAAACTACAATTTACTCATATCCATCTTGCTGTTGAATGTTGGACTTGTTGAGATTTTTTTTTTCAATTTATCACCACGTACCATTCTTAGTAGACTATCTGCACCATTAGTTTACTCATTGGTATACAGAGTGATATTACTTTTACAGGAATAGACGATGTTGTTAGGTACCACTATTGTGATGGTGGATTACGTAATTGGGAAAGTGCTGACGATCCGTGGGAGGAACATGCCCGATGGTTTCCATTTCGGAAATACATCATCAAGATGAAAGGGAAAGAGTAGATTGATTCCATTCGTAGGAAATACGAGGTATGGATAGACGAATCACAATTTATGCGACCGCAGAATGTTAGTGGTCGTATTATATCATGGGTCTGTCGTCATCGCGGTCTGTGTCGTCTTTGTAGGCATAGTTGCCATCCATCTGTAGACAATATGGTTTTCATGCGATAACATGTGTTCTAGTTGATCCCTCTGATTGTTGATTACAAATATCCGTGACACATAATAAAAGTTGGTATTGAATTGATGAGACATATTCTTATATGATTCCAACAAGAGACCACACACTACACGAGTTTTTTTTGTAGTGGAATGTTTATTTTACATCTGTTGTTGACGATTTTCTCTTTCAAAAAAATGTAACTGCTACACATTTTAACATAAACGAGACTAAAAGGGAATTTCAAAATTAGAACTATTCAAATATTCATACAATTATCATAAGGGTAATAACAAAATTACCGAACACCGAACAATCTTCCAAAGGGAAAGACATAACTCATAAATCAACAAACAGACAAAATCAGTCAACAACCGGAAAACTGGGAAAACCTCAATGACCCTGACTTGGTAGGAGCATTTCCAAAGAAATAGTGGGTTGAATCAGATTTAACGGCGCCAAACCTCCCGCTTCCATTACAGTTAAAAGGTTCCGGTTGTTACTATAATAGCATGTTTAACAATACTGGGACAAAATAGGTATAATAGTATTCAACGCAATACTTTATGAAAATGTTTTTTTTTTGTATTCTTGTTTTCTTTTTTGTTTTGTTTTTGCTTTGTTTTGCGTTGTTTTGTTTGATTTGTTTTGCATTAACATCACCTGAAAAATCTATATTGTTTGTCTTTCATCCAATATTGATGTGTGTTTGTTCTCTGAATTGATTGCTGCGAGTTTCATGCTGTCGCGTTTTCTCTATCTTTTACGGTTTATGAGATAAACTATACCAATATGGATAAAAGTTCAAATTTCCACAAATTAAACGTTTTTATTTGTCGCCGAATCTAAATACATTTTTTCTTTTGCAAAATGCTTGATGAGTTATTTTTGAGTCAAAGGTGAATTTACAAATGACAATGGATCTTTTATTTTTGCGCAATTAATTCTTTCCGCTTTCACTACCGGACTTGACTGTATATATCAGTAACACGGTCGGTGTCTTATAAAAACAAGAAATTTCTTACTCTTCGCAAGCACCCGACTTCAATTGGTTTAATTGCTACTGGTGTTTATTTTGCTTTCCAATCGTTCGATTTTTAGCGTACCTGATGAAGGTTATCACAGAAACGCTTCATCGTGTGTTCTACACTTGTTATCTACGTTTTCATGAAATAACCTGGAACTCTTTAATTGTGTATTCTAGTTTATCAAATCTACTGGACACTTTTGATTTCACGATTCATGTTGAATTGGTGACTTATTGTATGATAATATTAAACTATTTTATTAATATTATGCTACTTTCATCACAAACTTACACACTCTCTAACACTACTGTTTATGAGCAGATATTTTCAGGGCATATGCATGGAAGTTTGCATTTTTCTGTATATTTTCCTATGTGTATTGTACGTCTTGTGTTATTTCATTATAGGTGTGTGTCAAATAGAGCATCTGTATAATAGCGTGTATGTTTGTGTATCTCGTCCTGTATATATTGTCGTACGTCTTATGTTATTTCACTATGTTTATAGCTTATTATTATTATTGTGTATATTCTGTATATGTTGAGAGTTACTTGTGAACGGTGGATGTTAGTAATCATCGTGAAATAAATAAAGAATTTAATTAAGATAAAAATGCAACGACCAAGTAATAGATGCAGTTTGCTTTGTTCGATTTATTAATGAAACAGATAACGTACCTTCTACTTATCCAGATATAATTGTTGTTATTCTCTGCTTTAATTTAGGTTATAGAACGCAATGAATAACTTGTCATTGAGTCAGAGAGTCAGAGGGTAGGTAGATTGTCTCATTTAATTTTATCCAATGTTTATGATGTTTGTTTTTTAAAAGAGCAGGTGTCAGTTGAAAGGGCAAAAAAGGAGAAAAAACACAAAATACCACACGGTCGGAACAGTACCAAAATCCAAAAGCACAATCATTGAAAGAGCCATTATCCCATAACACATACCTTTGTAAATGCATGACCGCTCACTTTCCTATTTTGGTAAAGGCATTTCAATAAAATATCGTGGGGTTGATTAGTTTTATTGATCCATACCCCCTCTTAGTGAGATTCAAGGATAATAACCTAACGGACAATAATGGCAAAATCTTAAATTAATGGAACAACTACCATTTTAAGAACATAGGAATGATATGTTTTTGATCTTTCTGTTGTATACAAGATGATAAGGTTTTCAAATGGACAGATAACGATATGTCATAATATCAATTTAACCTTTTACGTAACAAATAGAACAATTCGTTTTTCAATCCAGCTTTGTATTTCAAGATAAATTAAAACAAAACACAACTTCTAAAGTTGAACTTCATTCATTTTTTTCAAAATTAATACAGAAGTCTTCGAGAAATTTTGAATGTTTTTTAATTTACTTTCAGAGACACTTGCTAACCATCCATTTGTGCAAAGTTAGCAGATTTATCTTTTCAAACAGAAGACATTAAAACCGCAATGCGACACCTCACTCAGAATGAAGGTATTTTCACACATTTTGATCTATTTACAAAATCTTCCGACACAAAACTGTAAGACAAATAAGCCCAAAGGATTGTATACTTTACATTCAGACATTTGGATAAGAGTTAATGTTATAGTGTTCAACGCCACTTTCAACAATATTTCAGAATTATCGTGGCAGTCAGTTTTATTGGTGTAGGAAACCGGAGTACCCAGAGAAAACCACCGACCCGCCTCAAATCACTGACAAACTATATCACATAATGTTGTATCGTGTCAACCTTGCCTGAGCGAGACTCGAACTCGCAATGTTAGTGGTGATAGGCACTAATTGCATAGGTAGTTATTAATACAACTACCATACGATCACGAATACAACGATCGTCTTCAGGCATTTGGATTTGAGGGTGATTGCTGTTTATCGCCAAGACAGAAATGTGTCAGCTATGTCATGGGATAACAAGTTCCCGGAGATCATATTCACGACCTACCGCACTCGAGGTGCCCAGAAAATCGAAAATTTGCAGTCACATATACAGTAACTACAAATTAAATCAGATCAAATTAAACAATGACAACATATACAGCAACTACAAATTAAATCAGAGCAAATTAAATAATGACCACATTTACATTCAAACCGGTGTTATGTGACCTTCAAAGTTGCCAAGCATTGAAATAGGGCCACATAAGACAGGTGATCACTAATTACAGCTTGCATTACATGAAATGCACAGTGATGGGAAATTTAAATTAAAAACACATATAATACAAGTCATTGTTTAATTGAGGTGGTCACTGAAGTATGTTTGGCTGTACTTATTATTTTCTGTGTGATTAGCATATATATGTCATACATTTACTTTTTATTTATTAAATGTAAATAAGAGAACAATTTGTTGACGAAAACTATTCATGGGAGTAGTATGGTGCTCAGTTCCAACATAGACTATAAAATTGGCATTTGTTGGTTCTCCGCTAATCACGCAGGCTTAAAGAGAAAGATCCAAGACTGGTTAGTTCGGAATCAGGATAATGTGTCTGAGTATGGCGACAGGTCTTTCTGCAGACTGTTGTTTCAGTGAGCTAGCATTATAAACATCTAACTAAGCTTGTTGGTCTAGTACAAAGCAGACCTCATCATCATCTCATTGAAAATTAATTAACTTGTTCTCGTTAAACAGCAATCAGTCACTAACTATATCTAGTAATTATGTTTTTATGTTTTTTTTTCCTCATTATTGTCTCCCTTGGAACACATAATCATATATTATATGTATTAATAATGTTAATTTTATGACTGTGTTATCTTTTATGCAATTTCTCTACTGTCTCTGTAAAATGTTCATGTATTGAACTTTCTCTCATAAAAAAGTTTCCGTTACACAATCAATTTGTTTATAGAATTGTTTTAGCATGTATCAGTTGCTTCAATAATTCTAATTTTCTTTTATGTTAGATCCCCAGAAACTGAGAGAAATCTACAACAGCTGAAAGAGAGTATTGTATGTGTACGATGTAATACCAATGAAATATCAACTGTGGACATCGTGTGGCGTGTGAAACGTGTGCTTACCAACTTGAAATTTACCAACTTTGTTAGAAAAAGATTAAAAAGCGTATGAAAAACTTGTTTGTCATAAAAATTCCACAGAGTTTCAAACCTTAGAAAACAAGCAGTGCAAAGAAATACGGCAGCCAGAAATGCAGAATTAATCGAAAACTCTGGAGCAATCTTTATTCGAAATCTGCATTTGTATCCGATTTTTCAAGCAGTGACAGTGACTTCGTAACAAGGCATGCCCCAGTAAGTAATTTGTTTACAAATGCATTTTTGAACATATGAAAACTCATTTATGAAAACAATAAACCTGTTTATTCTTATTCTTTATTGCATTTATTGTGACTTCATTTACTCTTATAGTCAGCAAGGCACTTCGATTAAACGTGGTGATATTGAAATAGGGCTATAGGGCCAAATATGGCTTATTATAATGTGTAATGCACTGTATCATATAAAACGATCGACATAAATGATAAAAAGACATGTAATACAAACGTTTATTAACATTATAATATGAAACATTATAATATGAAACAACATACACCATTTTTTGGTGTTGACCGTTGGAAGTCATGTGACTCTGTTTTCCGTTTCCAGATGACGTGCTTTGTACGTTTATTACCTTGTCCCATTTAGCCATATTTTTGTTAATCACTGTCAACACGATCCCTCGTCGACTGTGATTATCGAATTCAGATAATATATTTCTGTCGAAGTGTTAATTGAAGTGGTATGAGATTGGTCTTTATTGCATAAGAAAATAATGGAAAGCGTGTGGAAATATATACATTTTACTTATTTACATATTAGTAATACTTCTTTTTCATTCAAAAGCAATGCAACTTATATAATACACAAATTGCACACAGAATAAATAACAACAACAGAGGATGATCTACAGTATATACATATATAAGTTACAATAAACAAAACAATTAACAATTTCTAAGGTTGCATCTCCTTCTTTCGACCAAAATATTTCAAGACAAATTGAAATAACAATGTTTTGTGAGACGGACCTGTGATGTATATGTTCAATAAATAATGTAATAAACATTAAAAAAAAACATGCTCTAGAAAGATTTTGAAAATCCTATAGAAAAACAGTATAAAGAGGCATAATCGATACATATAATACACAAACACATGATCGCACAC
>MJUT01003530.1:297378-311912 GCA_002080005.1 Gigantidas platifrons | reverse complement strand
AATTAAGACCCCATATTGGTTCTAAGTATTATTTAAATAGACATTGATAAAGTCCCTCGGTGGGACGAAAATTTTGTCAATCAACGAAGTGTTTAATTCTTTATCACTTTGTTTTGTGTACTTGGTGTTGTTTTACAAACCATTTTAGACGTTTATATATATATATATTAAATAATTCATGTAACTGTCGGATCACTAACTATTAAGGGATGACACCTTTGGAGACTCGTAGTTCATCAAACATGGCTATCGACACAGTGATAATAATAGAATCGTTGGTATCGAATTTTACTGCGCATTTAGGTTTTACAGTTAATAAATATACTATCAATGTGGACTGTTGAAATAAATATTAGAGAAAACCGAAATGGCAATCAAGAACGAACAATCCAGAGAAACTGGCAACATTGGGCACACAAAACACAGGACGAAGAAAAACAAACCAAAATACATCACACAGAAAACTAGAAAAATTAGCAAGACACCGCCATGCCACTCATACTGTCAATATGTGTTAGACACCACTATACCCATACAAAGATACCATAAATAAAACATGAGCACTTCTAAAAACACCTGGGGGTAAATAGGAACCGAACATCGTTTTTGTGTGGACATCGTAACAATTGCTAATTCACATAATTAACAACGTAGTAAGAATACGCAAACGAGTGCTTCCCAATATTCTCCATAATCATTCCACAAAATTGTGCACTGGAATAAATTAGTGTAAAGAAGTGACTTTTCGTTATAATATGCACACATGTTTACTAGTAACGTGCGCACTACATATGCAAATGCCAAGTTCAGAACACTCGTCACATGCCAAGTGGCCACAGGGTAGAAAGAAAAATGCAAAGTCTTTATTTCCACAAATAGCACACATTTTTATCTGTTTCAATTCTATATTTTCCTTCTTCAGTTTGTATATCACTGGAAGATAAAGTGTTTAAAATATTAATCAACTCCAAATATGACACGAACTATATATGGTAATACTGTAAATCTAATAAAAAGAGAGACAAAAATAATAACACGCTGTCAGAAAAGGTACAATATTTAATCGAAAAATCGGCGAAATAAAGGGAAAATCGACACACCTAATACACATATACATGACCGTTTACTTTACCGGCTTTTAACAGGTACTATAATATTGTAACTGGTGGGGTTAAGTTAATTGTATGGTCCAATATGTTCCCTCTTAGTGAAATAATGTAGCTATGCTTATTTTAAAATTGCACCTTGATAATGAAATATCTATGTTCAAATTTGCATAAAAATACTCTCTGAAACAGGTCTAAAATTTAATCGACACACCCAATACACATTTTCATCTAAAGTGGCGTGGTCAATCTAATTTTATGGACCAATGATTTCCATCTGAGTGAAATAATGCAGCTATGAATATTGCAAAACAAAAAATTCATAATTAGTTGAAGTTTAATATTGTGAGGTATTTGTGAACTGATAAGTTTAATTCAATGTATTTTTAAATTTGGTGGGAAATTATGACACAGAATAAGACTACTACCTTGTTGATTGTAATCGTGCTGTTCCTGTCGTGATCTGGTAGTCAACAATTCGCGGCCTCCTGTTGATGCAGTAATAGTGTTTTCTGTTGTACATGTACTGGGTTCTACTGTAGAAGATGCAGATGCACTGCTTACTGTTATAGGGTATGTAGATCCCATATCACAATTTAAGTCATTATCTATACGTATTGATGGGGTTGCCATCTGTCCAGCTGAGACGACTGGTGTAATTCCTACAATATAATACACCTTGTTTAATCACTGCCCTAAGTAAAGCCAGCAATTAATTTGAATAACTGACTGCTATGAACAAGCAATAAAACTGTTTCATTCAAATGATTTGAACAAGTGACACCCAATATGGTATATGTCTAACGCAATACCGGAATATAACTCACATATTGTTGAGAGTGGCATTAAACACCATGAATATCCTCTTTGGAAATCCAAAAACGGACGTACATTTGCACATTAACCACTGATATCAACGTTACTAAGTGGTCATTATTAGGGTTAGGGCTATGGTGAGTAACGCCCCATTCAACAATATTTTCGTTGCATCGTGGCGGTAAGTTTTATGTGAGTAGGAAACCGGAGTACCCGGAGAAAACCACCAACCTGTTGCCAGTCACTGACAAACTTTAGTGTCACTAATAACCTGATGCAAAATATCGCTGTTATACCCGACATTATGTTTAATATTTTAACATTTTACACCAATGGTCAATATTCTACATGGCTTTTATGACAACTGAGAGGCTGCAGTTTTACCATTGTACATTTCCTGAAAAATATACCAACCGACCCGCGTATGGAGCTTAATATTCACATATCAACCGCTACTCTCAAGCAGTTGATATTCAGACTTTTTCAACGTCTCTGTATTCTGCGTCCTAAACTATTAAATCACGAATGCTTAAAGAATCGCCTCATCCTATCTTTCAAAAATCTGTTAATCTTATCATTCACCAAAATATGTACTAAATAAAAGTATGAAATCATAAAAACACATATTCGTAATATATACTCAAAGTTTGACAATTCATATAAAAGCAAAATATAAATAATTATGAGAATTTCGTAGTGACATTACATTAATTTTAACTTACGGATTCTATTTTCATCGTTGTAATCACTTGTATGGTATCCACCGAAGTCAATCACGTCTTTCGTCTCCATTTCATCCGGTCAATTATTTCCAGCCATATCATAAATTAACTACAGTAAAATTTATATGATGTAAAAACATTTCGTTTCATCATTTTATAATATAGAAATATATAACATGCACCAATTGCTAAGAGTGTCGTAATTCAGGCAACATTAACACCAAAGACAATTTAGTTACAAGCTTTCCTAAGAACCAAAACCACTCACTTTCTCCTTCAGAAATAAATGTAAAGAACATCATGGCACCTATAATAGACAGTGCACGTACCTGTCAAGATCCACTACCAATACCGTATGACACGGAGATTATTCTGTCCAGAAGCCGAGAATTGGACGACTACACAAATCAAATTGTGAAAAAAGATACCAACTTTCGTTTCCTGCAAATCATCGAACATCAACCTTACCATTGGTATCTACTGGCCAGGTTGACAACGTATGGTTTCACGAACTCAAATATTCTAATCAAGCCTATCTCTACATTGGAATAATTCGTGGGGAGGTTGTCAGCCCATGATATGTACATTAGATTAATTTAACTCTTGTAAAACACAAAAATTAAATCAGCTATTAGAAATTCACACTTCTCTAAAAGTGATGTATAATGATCATAATGCACCTTAGAGAAAATATACAATGATATATTTTGATATAGATTGCTGTTGTTAGAATATAATCACTTACTTACTAGATACTTCTGTTATGAAAACCAAGAAGAGCTGTCCCCACAATATAGTAATACGTCAGTGTGACTTCGCGTCAACAGTGATCCTCGCCCTTAGCCCGGATCATGCACATACACTTTATATTTTAATTAAGACAATTCACTAATATTGAGCTCATCCAGGAGAAAAATCGCATTAATCCATTAACTTTTATATCTTGAATTAAATAATAAAATTATATAATCATCCCTTGATATTTCATGTCTATAGGAATTGAACTGAATAACAAGTTCCCAAAGGTTAACAGGTAAAAATGAATTCAGTCAGCGCCATTTGATTGGTTCACGATAATTTGGTTAGTAAAGTAGATTCACGATAATAAAATGTATATCATGACTAATATAATCATAGTCGAGAAGGAATTTTTGTTTTAAATTTAGATTATATTATCTATATTTGTTTTTACACTCGCGGAAACTTAAAATAATGACATGACATAAAACGGGAAGGTAAATGGACACGAATAAAGCAATGCAAGTAAAAATGAGGAAATAAGCATCAGTTCAAAAGGAAAGGTATAATGCCCTATTCTCTAATTCAGCCGTAACAATTGCTAGCCCTATGACCCATGATATCTTTTTTTCTGTATGTATATGATATATCATTTTGCAGCTATATCAGTTTTTGGGTAATGTTTATAATGTGATCATAAATAAACATGTATATATTTCAAATAAGTATGCTCTTTCCTTTTCCTTTTTTTTTCAATGCTGGACAGAAATACAATGAATAAATCATAGCATTTCAGTTTAAATATTATGAAAAAATTGTGTCAACACATACTAGGTCAGTTTCAGGGAAGAAATATTGTCAGCACAGAAAGAATGAAAACTGTCCTATATTCATTAAATGACGTTAAGACAAATCACGTATAATGGAAACAAATTGTCATTTGTACATTAAATGACTCTCAAAGAAAATGCAACTAAATCATATATAAATGTTGTATTAAAGGATCCTCCTAAAAATGGGGAAAACATATATAGATATACAAAGTACACATAAACATAAATTTGTATATGCAAGTAACAAACATTTCCAAAAAAAATGGGGGGAGTGGTTGGGTTAATATTCCATGTTAATTTGGATTGACTGATTTTGTCAACAATATTGCGTAGCAATTTTGTGTAAGCAAAGGCGCCCTCTGGTGGAGTCCTCCCTCTGGCGTTACACTCCAACGCATTTTACTAGTGCACATATTCAATAGTGTGCCCACTAGAGTTATTCCCCTTTAAACATATTTTAACGTATTTTTTTAGTATAGCGTTAATTGAGCATGTTGAACTGTTTTCCAAAAAAATATTTATTTATTCAAATAAATTACATTTTTAGTTATTAATATAAATATTATCGCTAGGCGATCAGGGAAGTAGGGACGTAGAATATGATCCAGAGTCAAGGGAGACATGTACCAACTCCCACATACACACCACATATTTGCAAGCAATTTAGAAATAGTTGAAATTTTAGAAGACAAATGATTTTTGTCTTTTTTCTGTTTGTCAGATTTGAAAGACTGCTTCCCCCACCAACCTTCCTGTCTTTTGGTGAAGGTTACCCTCCTCCCATATTTCGCTCCACTTCCAAAGCTTTCCCCCTCCCCACTTTAAGTTCCACTCTACGCAACTGATGATATAGATATGAACGCAATTTTGCTTACATACTTTAATACACGGCAAATGTGGATTATCAAGTAATATCAGGAGTATCAGTATTATACCTTCTTAGCAAGAGGGGGACAATAAGTGAATGTATAAATTAGGACGAGTGAATATTTTATTTTCTTACCTGAACTGGCACATGCATAAATTACAGGTAATTACAAATGTAAGACGAAATCAGATAGATATGTATTTGCGTGGCCGTAACTAGACTCCTTTTTAAATGAGGCAAACACACTTATTCGACCAAGCGGAACGATGAAAAAAAATTGGGCGAGGGATCTGAAAGACACATAATCCTCGATTATAGCCATTTCCGAGCAGCATTTTCCTAGTTCAGTGAGCATAACTTTTCATGATTTAATATTCGTATTTTCTATTTTACCAGATAAGGGGAATTATTTCGAAATCCATGTACAAAAGAAATGCACTAAACTAACACTAGAAGAATTAAAAGCAATTGCATTAATGTCTCTCCGACCGTGTGCCCAGCTATATTGTTGAGAGAGAAGAGCATTAAAACGTAACAACAGTGCCATTTTATATTAACTGTCTGCGCTTTTTTGCGTTATGAGCCTCTTTGATGGTGCTATTAGAGGTTAATAAACTCAGAAATCACATAAGAGTAATATACTATTGACTGTCGCTTTCTGTGTTGACGGTGATCAAGTGATGCAAAAACTTTCAATTAAAAGTGCCACGGCAGCGCAAAAGAATGTCAGTGACTTGAGAATATTTTTGTGACGTTAAACACATACCTTTAAGACGTTTTAATGACATTTAAGTGTGTATAAAGATACAAAACTGTCTCATTCACATAATAAATATAGTCCGCTTTCTTTTGCCTGAGTGTTGTTCGATTGACTTCATTTTAAAATGAATGATAACAATTACAGATAACAACTCCACATTTTGCAATTAATTAATTCATTAATTGCTATATAAACATTTTTGTGTACAGGGCGGGGATAAATGTTAAAATTGGGAGTTTGAAAAGTATATATGTTTATGTAAGAGGAACTAAGATTTGAGCATGTCTTAGTTGTCCATAAAAAGTATTCTAATTTTACGGGGTGACCGGGTGGCTCAATGAGTTAGGTCGTTGTATCTAATAACTCATACAAGCTTATCACCAATACAGCGTGGGTTCGCACCTCGTTTTGTAAATTACAAAACAGTATGCACTCGACTCGCAGCCGCAAGGGATAAAGTTCACCAGTTGCTTGCCCATGGTCGGTGATTCTCTTCGGGTAATCCGGCTTCCGCCACCACTAAAACTAGTCGCCATGATATAGCTGAAATATTGTTGAAAGTGGCATTAAAACACCAAAAATCAAAATCAAATCAAATCTAATTTTGCGTTGGCCAGAGACATCATATCTTCTTCCATTTTGATGCGTTTCCTATGTAAGACAAGCCATAAAGACAGCTGCACGTGACCTTGTCTTACATGGCATTGTCAGCCAATCAAATCGGCCGAGTATAATCAATAGTCCGCTTCTACGACTGCTGTAGTAATATAAATTGTCGTCTTAGTAGATCTAAGAAAAAGCTTCAAATATCAATTTTACCTGAATTTTAACTTATTTCCCCTAATAAATTTAATGCGGTTTTAATTAAGTGTGTATTTACTGCATTGCACGCGTACGTGGCGTTGTAATATTTTGTGTAGTAAACATGACATTGACATGCGAATGAATGAATGAAACCGACATGCTTTGTTTTTAAGTTGCCCAAACGGAAGAAACAGGTACTTGCACTCGTCCTTATTGAAGATCTGGGATTTATTCCACTCGTGAGAGAAATTCAGCGTATTTCCACTCGTTCCTCTACGCTCCACTCGTGAAAAGACGGAATATCTCGCACTCGTGGAAGAAATCCCAGATCTTCAATAGGGACTCGTGTAAGAACCTTAGTCTTAAAATATTTTCCCCATTCATAGCCATATTTCCATAAGAATGGAGCACTGCTAAGCCCCACAAACGTTCTCCCATCATATTGTTGACCTTACCCAGATCTTAAACATACACAAAGCCGAGAATGAACGTTCGAAACATACATATGTGACTGGAAGAATAATCATAAAGTTACAAATAGTATGCATATTCGGATAAAGGTCTTTGCCTGCAAGTTTTAGTGCAGATTGCAGCCAATGTATATTTTGATGAACAGGATGATCCCCAATTTAAGTCTCCACCGTTCGATTTCCACCGAAAAGTATCCGTTACAAGGCAGATCTGCCTCAAAAGCGACAGACAAAGATTCAGTAGCATTTCTTAGGTTTTTAGGGATTACATAGTATCTCGTCATATGATATTTCAAATCATCTGGAAAGCGTCTAAGCCAAGGAAACTGTCTTTCTCATGAGGGTAGATAGCGAGTGCCTTTTGTCTGAGGGTAAAGTTTGCTGGTTTGGAGAACAGTAACCGCAGACATTCATTAAGTGGATATCGGTTCTATCGGAACAGAGATTTATATTTTATATTTTTTTAATAAAATCTCTGTATAAAAAAAGTCGTCATTTTTGGTATGAGACATTGGCCTCATTTGCCTCAATGAAATTACTGCCATGATTTATTACATAGTATGCTTTATTTTTTTACTTTTAATTTCATTCCTTTTATACAATTATTTTAGATTAAATTCTGCATTTAGTATAAATAATTGTCTGGTTTTCTGATTTCAGTTGCAATAAATACATTCTCCTTATTGTGTAGCAACCAGAAAAAGAGTTTGAAGGTACCAAAGGAGTAATCAGAACACGTCACTTGAACGACAGACAACACAATGCCTAAGCGAAAAAGGACATACAATGAACCATAAACACTTCGCAGTAAATTAGAGATCGAGCAACATGGATCCCATTAAAACAATGATCTCCAAAACACTTTATCTCCAATCAATTGTCCAGGTTGACATTGTGCCGAAACATGCTGGTATGATCGGTATCGAATGGATGGTTGACAATCGAAACATTATAGAGTAGTACAGCATTGTAACAATCAATGTTCATTGTTTTTATGACTGTAGCATTTTCATTCAATGAACACACAATCGCAAACACTTAACTAGTCTGTTTGATAATTTCTTTCACGAATGTATAAATATTGATTGATATGATTAGAATAATTACAACGAGAAATTAAAACTTCCAAATTCAAATACAAAATGTATGCAAATAATCGCTTGAAGGTTGAAGTAGCATACATAAAAATATGCAACAAAGCACAACCGAAAATATCAGCCTGCCGAGCCAGAATATGAAGTTTGTTGGCGAGTGAGCGAAACGAACGAGTCACACACTTCATATTCTGTCGAACAGGCTGATTTTGTATTCAGTATCAATCATATTCACATTCAGATGACATGTTTATCATCCTTAAATCAAACATAAACACGGATACATCTATATATGTATTTTCGCGGGAAAATGTACATGATTCGAAATATTCAAAATACACTTCCCCAAAAGTGTAGTTCATAGGTAATTTGCAAATATACCATTAATTTTTACAGGTCTATGTAAATGTTAAGATTGCTGCATTTTTCCTTTAATGGTGATATTCATTATTTTTTTTATTACCATCATCAAAGTCACCCATTTTCATTAAAGGCCTTGTCGTTCCGGTTTGCAAAACACAAAGGTCACGACCTCCCGTATGATGTAAAAATTATGAAGTCTCAGCAGAGGCTATCAAGAATTGTGTAAAGTACATTTTTGTAGGACGTTTGTTGATATTACTGACACGACAGTTCCTAATTTGATATATGTTTGAAAAAAAATAATGTTAACTAGCCAATAGTGTTGATGGATTTTATTTACTTTTGTCATCTACACAGAAATTATCGTTTAAATGTAAAGATAATTTGTTGATAACTCCTGCTGACTGTTGATAAGCCCTGCCCAGCTCACGCGAACTTTGATTCGAGTAGCTGTTAAACCAGTGATATTGATACAAACGTAGATATCTAAGAAGAGTTTAGCATACCACAGAGGTAATCAGAATCCATAAATCGAAGAAGAACAGACAACACAATGGCCAAAAGAGAAAGTACAAAAAGACAAACAACGATCTACAAAACATACACATACAACTAAAGATCGAGTAACATGAACCCCACTGAAAAAAACGGGGGTGAACCCAGGTGCTCCGGAAAGGTGGGCAGTTCTTGCTCCACTAATGTCACCCCTATTGTTTTTGAATATTGCTCTTAGCATAGCATAATTTCTTAACATATATTTCAGAAGGTTAATTTAATTCAAATTAAGAAAAAAGCAGTATATATGTTTGCAATGAAATCCAGCAATCCAGAAAATCTTGTAGCTTGCCCTTAAAATGATACAGTAGTATAAACTGATATAATAATTTCTGTAAATATATTTCAGAATTTAATCAAATAAAAAAAAGTATATGCTTGCCATCAAACAATTATTTCACATCAAACAATTATTTAAAGAACTTACATTTGACAGCTTTACTACTACTACACCACGTAGAAATTAATAACCAAAATGATTCGCATTTGGTTTAAATACCCAGTTTTACAACTTTATTGTTGTAATCATATATCTGTCTAGATATATATATTCCAGTGAACTTCTTGATATTAATCTGTTAACGTTTAAATGATATAACCTTATTGCTAAAAAAAGATTAAAATAAGTGATATCTGTATCAAACTATATTGTTTCCCATCACCGCTTACTTTACTTTTAATACAAATATATAAAAACCACAAGTTTTCATTTGGAGATGCAACATAAATGAATCAAAGGTATCGTGGTATTTGTGGGGTTCGTGATACTCAATCTTTAGTTTTATGTGTTTGCCTTTTATATCGTTGTTTGTATTCTTTTGTCCTTTATCTTTTGGTCATTGTGTTTTCTGTTCTTCTCTGATTTACGGATTTTGATGAACCGTTTAGTATTTCAAACTCTTCGTGTAAAATAGAAAAGAAAATATGTTAATTATCATACTTGTCACATTGAAGAGAAATTATCAATAAGATTTTCTGGGGGGGGGGGGGTAGTCCCTTATTCTTTTGCTATTTTTTTTTCTTTCAATGCATTTGATTTCCACGGTTATACCTAAATGAAGATTAACAAAGACAGATTCAATAAAACTGATGTTTTAATCTTGTTGTTAATGATCAGTATTTCCATATATTCTGGTACTGTACTGGTTAAACACTAAAACTTTATAAAAATGGAATAGGTATATATGTGTTATCTTGTACCCTGTATAATTATAGAACATATATGTTAGACATATTGTTTTACATATCAAAATGGTAGAAGAAATGACCAACGCATTTAGACCCCACAGCAAATTACTCAGAATACCAACAAAAAACACAAAAACAAACAAAAAGTATGTGATCATATGTTCTCTTGTATTCAGTATAAATCTAGAATCATGTATAAGAATATTTGTATTGAATTAACTTTATTATTCATTGGAATAAACAAGTATCTTTTATTTGCTTTAAAAAAACAGCAAACAATATTCCATTATGTTTGATACTTTTTTTTAAAGTAACGGGTATTACGGTCTCACATAATGTAGGCAGTGATACATACAAATGTTAGTTAAGACCTTAAAACATCCTATTGATGTTAGAATGTTTGCTACTAAAACATTCAACTTAAAAAAAATCATAATTAAATATATATTTTGTTAGCCATTGAAAACATTAGGCCTGACGATGATCGGTATTAATTCATACTAGATATGGCAACTAAATCGACATCAGTTAGCCTAGGTGATGGAGCATATAAACTAAATTATTTAAGCAACAGAGTGGTACAGCTAAATATCGAAAAAACAAAATTACACAAGAAGGTACACAACAAACTATGAATAAATCTTGATATCCTCGATAACTCGTACGTCTAGACAATTAAAGGAGTCAGATGTGTGGCCCTACAAGGATTTAGTACGTTTATTAGTCCATCAGATTTCAATTTAAACGTGCCATTAACCAATCGTATTGCAGATGGCACAGACATACCACTCCAAAATCCAAAACATTTAATGGCACAAAGATCTACCTATTATTCAATGCCTTATCCCCCCATTTAAAAACAGAAACACAGTCTAAGTATTGGTTGGATGTTCAATTGGTGCACTTGTGTCAATCTGTCTATGGGGGATCAGTAAGTGACCGTCATATACTTTGTAGTTGACAGGAGTAACTTGACAACCTTGGTGACCCAGGTGATTCCACGTAATGGCCGAAAATGGCACAGGTGTACAGGACTAATGCAATTAATATTTCAACATTTTAGGAACGCAGTAGTGTGTCTTGCTAAAACAGGGCAAGGAGTCCAAACAATATCCGGTAAGCATGTCCATATTAACTCGTGATAGGTGGTTAAGCAAAGACATTTAAAGTTCTCATCGCTGCTTAAAATAGAACAGGAACGAAGATTGGCGGTGATATACAGTTGTGTAATTTCAAACAATCTTGTAATACAGGTCATGGCTAAGATATTTAAGCTAAATTATGGACATGAATTTATTTCTTACCTGGAAGTATCTGACTACACTAATAATCATAGTAAATATATTACTATGCTATATGAATTTATTGTGGTTCACCAAGGTAGGCACCTAACAATCAAGTCAGTTTAGAAAATAACTTGAATTAAAGTTTCATTTCAACAAGAATATGCTTAATGTAAATGATACATAAACTTATCTTAAGCTGTCTCTTTAAAATTGATTTGTCATAAAATGCAGTAAATCTACTAGTCATTTCAGAAATAAACTCTCCATTTCAATCAACTGTTATTATTATTTTTATCTTTAAATATATGTATAGATATAGGTGTAACTCTCAATTTTAATTTCTTTTTTCAGTTCATGTTATTGATAGTACACAACTCCCATAATTTGGCATGTATTGTATCATTAATAATATTATAAAGTAGATAAAAGAAAAATCAAATAAAGGCATTTATTGATAAATACCACATATATGTAGCAGTGACTAGATATAACTGAAATATTGTTGAGAGTGGCACTAAGCACCATAGCCCGAACCCTGAATGCTGGCTTATCTTTCATGATAGCATATTCTGGACCTGATCTACTAAACCGCCATCTGTAATTAAGTGGGTGATAATCTTCACAAATGTTTCGCATTAGACCGTGCAAATGCCTCTTACGCTAACGAAGAATTTATCCAAGTATTGAAATAACCAAGCGTAAAACGACCCCATATAATGATAGCATTATCATTTAACAAATATCCACAGTGCAAATATCACCTTGATACAGTAAACTTATATTTATTCGCAGTTTTTAAGGGGTTTAGTAAACAATGATACTAAAACAACAATTTATTTATCATGCTGAATGCACCAAACTTTGAATACATTCAAACGTGTTCATATATGGACAATTTATCTTTCACATTATTTTGCATTTTTGTTTTGTTCTGTTAGATGGGGTCAGCTATAAATAACTACTGTGGATTTTCCTATTTCCTAATACGTTCTATTAGAAATGGTGTAGTGTTTGGAAAATCGCAGACTATACAATAACAAAAATTGGTGAGTATTCAACGGACTGTTTCTTTAAATGACAGGAAACACATGTATGTCTCAATTCAATAATGAAGTACAGTACTACTAAATAAACAATATGCATTGTTGTATGTATCAACGGAACAAAATATCCTGTAACTGATAATTCAGACATTATGTTTAATTGATCACGTTATCACTTCATATGACAAACACGCACTAAAACTTAAAAATGTAATTCGTGGAATTACAAATAATTGGTTGGGAAAAAATGTAATATGAATAGACATGTATTTAAAGCAACACACCAACATTGACTTTTGATTGGATCGAGGCATTGGTGCGTATATACCTGTATGAAAAGATTATTAACGATTGCTGTGAGATATATAATGAATTTTAATCAGGTCAGTTTGTTTGTTTGTTTGTTTGTTTGTTTGTTTGTTTGATGGTGCTAAGCGCCACTTCCAACGATATTTCAGTTATATCCTGGCGGTCAGTTTTATTGGTGAAGGAAACCGGAGGAACCGGAGAAAACCACCGACCTGTCGGAGTCACAGACAAACTTTATCATATAATGTTGTACACCTCGCCCTGATCGAGATTCGAATTCGCAACAGCAGTGGTGATTGATATGCACTAATTGCATATGTAGTTGTAAATCCACTACCATACGATCACAGCCATGGTTGTCCCTATAATCAAGTCAGTATTTCAGTAAGAACACTTCATTATATAGAACACTATTGTTTTCTATACTGTTAATTTAAAATATTTCTACAGTGTTCTATCATATTCACTATCAATATCGGAACGTGACATTGTCATGACGTATACAAAGAGAAGATTTACAAGATTTGATCCGAAAGAAAATAAATCTAAATCTCAGACGCTTGTGACATTGAATTACCATCCCCTTTTTAACTTCCTATTTACATATTTATTTTCAATAAACATTTCTTTATTATTTCATCTTTGTCCCTTTATTTAATGTGCTCGTGTATATGTATATCCATACAATCATGATAATAACCCCTATTATGTGCCGGTCCTCTATTCTTCTTATCTACAAGGCAAGAAAGATCGAAATATTAAGTCGTACTACCTCTCGCCACCAGTAGGTTTTACTCATCTGATTTATATTGTGTCGTTCAAACTTGGACATGCATCAACTAAAAAAGACGTCTTTTTTGCGCCCCTGTTCGTGTTTTCTATGTACGACAACTCATTATTCAGAAAATGTAAGCTTTCTACTCCTTTATAACCACATTACTCAACACAGTTTTAGTCAACACGCCGTTGCTGTTTAGTAAACTCCGCTAAAATGCACGATAAACATAAAACAAATTGGGGGATATTACAAGACTGCAGCGAAGCTTTTTGGGGTATTATGTTCTTTTAAATAAGATGCATAGAAAATTTATAGCAATCATTAGACATTACTACCACTGTGGAAGGAAAGCTTTATTGACTTATCAGCAATATATGTAATTTTTTATGTCTATCTAAAATTAGAATGATAATTAAATACCCCATATTTCATCAACGTTTAAATTATTTCAACTCGTGATCGTGATAGACCTCAAAGGAAAATAATATGGGACTAATTCAGGATTTATATTAACATAGTTTACTTAAAAAGAATAATATATTTTACTTCATGACTTTGTAGATGACAAAATGGATTGGGAAGACGGAACACTTTATAACAAATTAAACAAAATAGACAACTATGGTAATTTCATTCGATTTACGGTTTCTGATTTCCTGTTTGGTATCTTCAAGCTTTTCGTACATATAAACATAATGGATACTAAAGGTACAGAGATATAATGTAGTGAACGACTATATGCGTTGCGTAGACATATTCAACATGACTCGAGACAAATTATACATGTCATTGTCAATTGTA
>MJUT01003530.1:283406-293661 GCA_002080005.1 Gigantidas platifrons | reverse complement strand
TGCATTATCAGTGTTGTGCGGTCATGAGTGGCATATTTTTGGTAATCGGACATCACAGTTAGTTATACTGTTTATTATATAGAATGTTTTGAGCCAATACATTTGATATTTTTTTTTTCATCTACATTGCATGCGTTTATTTCTTAATTGCGCATTAATATACAACTGTGTCATTGGCTACTCGTTGACTGAAACGTTTGTCTAATGCTTCCAAATTTGTAAATAAATAAATGCATGTGCACATATTTCGATTAGGAATGTAATTTTCATGTTGTTTACATGTAAACTTTGTGAGCATAGTATGCACTCGACCTTGAAAGACACAATTTTATTTATTGACACTTGATGTATGTTTCGTGGTTACGATATGTACATTTCATTTGTAACCTTGTGGGAAGAACGTTTTGTGAAAGAAGTCGGATGCATACCAATATTTGGCCGTTACCAAAACCAAAACTATTTCAAACTCGATGGATTATATAATTAGAAAACAAGTAATTTAACAATATAACAGCTAGGAAATGTAAATCGTTAAATGTGGGTCAAAACGGTTCCATCGTTAAATGTGTAATTCAAACGGATTAAAACGGAAAGACAATGGACTAAAGTTCACTCAGAATCGGAATCACTAAAGGTAGTATTATTTTATATTTTGTTTTTGCTATTTGTAGTCCGGAATCATCACTGTCTTTTCTGACAAAACAGATGATTGTTAAAATTAAATGTTCCTCAGTAAATGAAGTGTTCCCATAAAAAGAGATGACATCTTAGTGTAAGAAGTCATTTAACTAGTACTTGTGGTTTACGAAAGCTGTGACAAATTTCGATTCATTTCACAAGAGGCAATAGAACGAACACTATTTGGAGTTAATTTATAGCAGACGATTCTGTGGGGATGGTTAAAGTTTTACTGTTGGAAAGATTATTTCTGCCGATACCACATGTTGTTAGAGCATAATTATGCCTTGAAAAGTATCAAAACTGTCAATGTTTGCCACATTTACCTGCTTTTTATTGTATCTCAATGAAATATTTGAATTAAGAAATAATTCATGGCAGGCATAGAGTTGTGCAAATTTACACATGTGCTGGACCTTTATATTATAATCTTACCCCGAGCGATAGCGAGGGGCAAATCTAAGGATATAAAGGCTCAGTCCATGTGTAAATTTGCACCACTTTATGGCTGCGATGAATTATTTCGATTCTAATTGGACAAATACGGTAATGTTTAACCTTTGGAGAACTGTATGCACACGGCATTTGGTGGTTGTTCTATTTACCTCCTTCGGAAATTTTGAATTGATTTTGAATTATTTGTTTTTGAACGAGATAATTTAAAACAATAAAACAATATTTTAGAAACTTACCTTGAATTATTTGTCTTTGAACGAGATATTTTAAAACAATAAAACAATATTTTACCTTGAAAACTTATGTTAGTTAAATTGTATCAAACTTGAAGCGTACACGAAGCAAAATATCGTCTAATCTTTACTGAAAGTCTTCATATGACACCAATGAAGACATGTTGATTACGTTCCAAAGTCGTCAATAACATTTCGCGGATTTTTGTCAGTTTACAGTCATATGTGTATTGCATGAGGCTCTCCTTGGGTATTTCTTTAATAGTATTTAGCGTCGAAAACAAACACGATGTCCAAGAATAAGAATTAAAAGGATTAAACATTGTGTATTTAGAAAATTATGTATGTATAAACTCCGGCAGCTCACTCACAAAATTTCACTGCGGGAGTCGCATGAAACAGCCAGATTTGTTATGTGCCGCACTTGCGCCAAATATAGAGATACTAAGTAATATCGTGTGTGACGTTTTATAGACGTCATATTAGAATAATATATCATTTGTTCATTTTTTAAATCTTTCCTTTATCGTAAATGAAACTAACAATCTGTCAATGAAATGAAGCAAAGGGACATCACTCCATATAATATTCTAAAAAAAATAGTTCCGGCTCGAAAAATGTCGGGAAAAATAGCGAGAGTGAAAATAAAATTGGCAATTTCACTAGTGAAATTATCGTTTTTATTTAGCTCGGAAATCACAGTATTTCATCGATATCTATATAATATTAGTATTTAATGCTTAATTTCAGTTTTATTATGGTGATTTATTTTCTTAGTGGAGGAAACTGTTTTATCCTTAAAAGAGTAACGAGCTGCACAAATAACTAGGAAACCTTATCACCTCCAATTGTATCGAGTACACCATATTACAAGGGACCGTACTCTCATGATGTAGCGGTGATTGTTTTCCCTTACATTGGTTGGCGTAAATCTAACTTCCATTCGATCGAAAACAGGAGTCCCCCCAACCCCGAAAAATGAAAATTAAAGGAAAACAGATTTCTGCAAAACAATCAAAATTGTTCACATCAAACGGGGATATGTAAACTAATTTCACGACATTTGTGAGTATACAATTCATGCAATCATAAACGCAGATATAGAGACATCAAGCCAAAACAATGCAAGAAATTAAAACTCGGAGAATAAAGTTTATAAAATATCTTCATGTTATTTCTATGTAATCCGTATATTATGCAAAAGGAAACCAAACATAACATCATAATTCATCATAGCATTAAAACGACCCATCTTCTTCCCTGCTCACAATCCGCCTCTGGAATAACCCTCATCAGATACACTCTAGTCAAAAGATTGGAAAACCAAATAAATCCATAGTCATACATTCTTAATAAATAAAAGTTATTTTCATAATTGTACATTTTTGCATTTTACTCGCATGTGTGAAACACTAAAATGACGGCATCATTGTACTACGAGGTAGAGGGGGAAACTAGCATAACCCGTCCAATTCTTCATGAAAATGTCCTTATGTACCCAAGAATGTGAGTGGTCATGTTTTATATGCGCTACGGTTTCAATCTTGGAACGAATGTGTGTTATTTTGTTTTTGTTTTTCAATTGTTATCTAAAGCACCAACATTAAGCAAGATTCATGGTAGTGTAATAGGGGAATCCATTATTTCTAAGATTTTTTTTTTCTGATGGTGTTTAACGTCACTTTCAACAATATTTTAGCTATACCGTGGCGGTCAGTTTGATTGGTGGAGGAAACCGAAGTACCCAGAGAAACCCACCGACCTGTCGCAAGTCAGTGACAAACGTTATCACATAATAGTATACACCTCGCCCTGATCGAGATCCGAACTCACAACATTAGTGGTGATATGTACTTATTGCATAGGTATTTGTAAATTAAACTACCATACGATCATGAGCAAGATGGTCATATTTTGTCTCTGGTTGTACGAATGTACGACTTCTCTATTAGATTTTGCAACTGTTCTGCAGGTGTTTTTTTTCATTTTACATTTGTGTTATATTTATTGATGTTTTGCTTTAATGTTTCGGAAGATTTATAACCCGAAGCATGCTATGTTTGAAGATAGGGATTCTAGATTCACAACATACGAAGGAGTGTGGAGACCTAATATTGAACAAACCTCTGACATATTAGCTGATGCAGTTTTCTTTCACACAGTTATATCCATAAATGGCAAATATCACATACAAGTTTCGTATGGGTTGGTTTTATGGTGTTCAACATTTTTTCAGTTATATCGTGGCAGTCAGTTTTACTGGTGGAGGAAGCAGGAGGACCCGGAGAAAACTACAGACCTCTCGCAAGTCAGTGACATACTTTATCACATAATATTGTACACCTCGCCCTCGAACTCACAACATCAGGAGTGATAGGCACTCATTGCATAGGTAGTTGTAAATCCAACTACCATACGATCACTTCCACGACGGCCCCAATATCGCATTCAAAGAGTATTTAATTATGAAAATAAAGTGTTTAACAGTAATGGTCAACAATATCGCCAACAAACAATCACCTCACACCGTTAAACACATAATGAATGTATTGATTACACCAAGCTACGAGCGGTCATCGAGCTTATAAACTGTAGCTATGACACTGAACATTGGATTGACCTGAAATAAATTTTGAAATCGGATTAAAAAGGTGACAATTATAATGATAAATTTATATCAAAATAGAATTGTAGAGAAAACCACAAATTACACATTGCTCCTTCCATAACAGTTGCAATGGTGGTGGCATGGTTAACGTTGAGAAGATGGTGAGTTCGATCCTGGTCGGATGAAACCAAATCCAATGACATTTGTAGTTTTCCCTTTTCTTCCCAACGACACACATGGTAATAATTAGTACAAGCATATGTTGAATGGTTTAGTGACAGGATAATATGCATATGGCCAAGTGGAACAAAATGTTTTATGTGGACTGTTTTATCAATTTAAAAATTATATTCGGCGTGTTAACCTAATACAAAGAAGATATAATTAAATTCATCAAAAATACCATTTACTCACATCCATCATGCTGTTGAATGTTGGACTTGTTCCGATTTTTGTTTTTTCAATTTATTACAACGTATCATTCCTAGTAGACTATCTTCACTATTATTTTACTCCTTGGTAAACACAGTAATATTACTTTTACAGGAATAGACGATGTTGTTAGGTGCCACTATTGTGATGGTGGATTACGTAATTGGGAAAGTGCTGACGATCCGTGCGACGAACATGCCCGATTGTTTCCATTTTGCAAATACATCATCAAGATGAAAGGGAAAGAGTAGATTGATTCCATTCGTAGAAAATACGAGGTATGGATAGACGAATCACATTTTATACGACCGCAGAATGTTAGTGGTCGTATTATATCATGAGTCTGTCGTCATCGCGGTATGTGTCGTCTTTGTCGGCATAGTCGCCGTCCATCTGTAGACAGTATGGTTTTCATGCGATAACATGTGTTCTAGTTGATACCTCTGATTGGTGATTACAAATATCCGTGACACATAATAAAAGTTGGTATTGAATTGATGAGACATATTCTTATCTGATTCCAACAAGAGACCACACACTACACGATTTTGTTTTTGTAGTGGAATGTTTATTTTACATCTGTTGTTGACGATTTTCTCTTTCACAAAAATGTAACTGTTGCACATTTTAACATAAACGAGACTAAAAGGGAATTTCAAAATTAGAACTATTCAAATATTCATAAAATTATCATAAGGGTAATAACAAAATTACCGAACACCGACCAATCTTCCAAAGGGAAAGACATAACTCATAAATCAACAAACAGACAGAATCAGTCAACAACCGGAAAACTGGGAAAACCGCAATGACCCTGACTTGGTACAGGCATTTCCAAAGAAATGGTGGGTTGGATCAGATTTAACGGCGCCAAACCTCCCGCTTCCATTACAGTTAAAAGTTTCCGGTTGTCACTATAACAGCATGTTTAACAATACTGGGACAAAATAGGTATAATAGTAGTAAGCGCAGTATTTTATGAAAATGTTTTTTGTATTCTTGTTTTGTTTGGTTTTGTTTGATTTTTTTGCATTAACATCATCGGTAGGTTTTGTTGGTGTTTCAATGTACAGTGTAGCTATTTTATTTCGCAAAGGAGACTAAAAGACTCCCAAATTTAGAGAATTCATCCAACTGAAAAATCTATGTTGTTTGTCTTTCATGCAATATTGAGGTGTGTTTGTTCTCTGAATTGATTGTTGCGAGTTTCATGCTGTCGCGTTTTCTCTATCTTTTACGGTTTATGAGATAACCTATACGAACAAGTATATATAAAAGTTCCAATTTCCACAAATTAAACGTTTTTATTTGTTGCCGAATCTAAATACATTTTTTCATTTGCAAAATGCTTGATGAGTTATTTTTGAGTTAATGCAGAATTTACAAATAACAATGGATCTTTTATTTTTTGCGTAATTGTTTCTTTCCGCTTTCACTACCGGACTTGACTGTATATATCAGTAACACGGTCGGTGTCTTATAAAAACAAGAAATTTCTTACTCTTCGCAAGCACCCGACTTCAATTGGTTTAATTGCTACTGGTGTTTATTTTGCTTTCCAATCGTTCGATTTTTAGCGTACCTGATGAAGGTTATCACAGAAACGCTTCATCGTGTGTTCTACACTTGTTATCTACGTTTTCAGGAAATAACCTGGAACTCTTTAATTGTATATTCTAGTTTATCAAATCTATTGGACACTTTTGATTTCACGATTCATGTTGAATTGGTGACTTATAGGATGATAATATTAAATTATTTTATTAATATTATGCTACTTTCATCACAAACTTACACACTCTCTAACACTACTGTTTATGAGCAGATATTTTAAGGGCATATGCATGGGAGTTTGCATTTTTCTGTATATTGTCCTATGTGTATTGTACGTCTTGTGTTATTTCATAATAGGTGTGTGTCAAAGAGAGCATCTGTATGATAGCGTGTATGTTTGTGTATCTTGTCCTGTATATATTGTCGTACATCTTATGTTATTTCATTATATATGTGTGTCAAAGAGAGCATCTGTATGAAAGTTTATGTGTCTTGTCCTGCATATATTGTCGTACGTCTTATGTTATTTCACTATGTTTCTAGCTTATTATTATTATTGTGTATATTCTGTATATGTTGAGAGTTACTTGTGAACGGTGGATGTTAGTATCATCGTGAAATAAATAAAGAATTTAATTAAGATAATAATGCAACGACCAAGTAATAGATGCAGTTTGCTTTGTTCGATTTATTAATAAAACAGATAACGTACCTTTTACTTATCCAGATATAATTGTTGTTATTCTCTGCTTAAATTTAGGTTATAGAACGCAATGAAGAACTTGTCATTGAGTCGGAGGGTAGGTAGATTGTCTCATTTAATTTTATCCAATGTTTATGATGTTTGTTTTTTAAAAGAGCAGGTGTCAGTTGAATGGGCAAAAAAGGAGAACAAACACAAAATACCACACGGTCGGAACAGTACCAAAATCCAAAAGCAAAATCATTGAAAGAGCCATAATCCCATAACACATACCTTTGTAAATGCATGACCGCTCACTTTCCTATTTTGGTACAGGAATTTCAATAAAATATGGTGGGGTTAATTAGTTTTATTGATCCATACCCCCTCTTAGTGAGATTCAAGGATAATAACCTAACGGACAATAATGGCAAAATCTTAAATTAATGGAACAACTACCATTTTAAGAACATAGGAATGATCTGTTTTTTATCTTTCTGTTGTATACAAGATGATAAGGTTTTCAAATGGACAGATAACGATATGTCATAATATCAATTTAACCTTTTACGTAACAAATACAAAATAGAAAAATTCGTTTTTCAATCCAGCTTTGTATTTCAAGATAAATTAAAACAAAACACAACTTCTAAAGTTGAACTTCATTCATTTTTTTCAGAATTAATACAGAAGTCTACGAGAAATTTTGAATATTTTTTAATTTACTTTCAGAGACACTTGCTAACCATCCATTTGTGCAAAGTTAGCAGATTTATCTTTTCAAACAGAAGACATTAAAACGCAAAGCGACACCTCACTCAGAATGAAGGTATTTTCACACATTTTGATCCATTTACAAAATCTTCCAACATAAAACTGTAAGACAAATAAGCCCAAAGGATTGTACACTTTACATAAGAGTTAGTGTTATAGTGTTTAACGCCACTTTCAACAATATTTCAGAATTATCGTGGCAGTCAGTTTTATTGGTGTAGGAAACCGGAGTACCTAGAGAAACCAACGACCCGCCTCAAATCACTGATAAACTATATCACATACTGTTGTATCGAGTACACCTTGCCTGAGCGAGACTCGAACTCGCAATGTTAGTGGTGATAGGCACTGATTGCATAGGTAGTTATTAATACAAATACCATACGATCACGAATACAACGATCGTCTTCAGGCATTTGGACTTGTGGGTGATTGCTGTTTATTGCCAGGAAAGAAATGTGTCAGCTATGTCATGGGATAGCAAGTTCCCGGAGATCATATTCACGACCTACCACACACGAGGCGCCCAGAAAATCGAAAATGTGCAGTCACATATACAGCGACTACAAATTAAATCAGAATAAATTAAATAATGACCACATTTACAGTCAAACGGTGTTATGTGACCTTCAAAGTTGCCAAGCATTGAAATAGGACCACATAAGACAGGTGATCACTAATTACAGGTTGCATTATATGAAATGCAGTGATGGGAAATTTAAAATAAAAACACATATAATACAAGTCATTGTTTAATAGAGGTTGTCACTGAAGTATGTTTGGCTGTACCTATTATTTTCTGTGTGATTAGCATATTATATGTCATACATTTACTTTTTATTTACTGAATGTAAATAAGAGAACACTTTGTTGACGAAAACTATTCATGGGAGTAGAATGGTGCTCAGTTCCAACATAGACTATAAAATTGGTATTTGTTGGTTCTCCGCTAATCACGCAGGCTTAAAGAGAAAGATCCAAGACTGGTTGGTTCGGAATCAGGATAATGTGTCTGAGTATGGCGACAGGTCTTTCTGCAGACTGTTGTTTCAGTGAGCTAGCATTATAAACATCCAACTAAGCTTGTTGGTCTAGTACAAAGCAGACCTCATCATCATCTCATTGGAAATTAATTAACTTGTTCTCGTTAAACAGCAATCAATCGCTAACTATATCTAGTAATTATGTTTTATGTTGTTTTTTTTGCTCATTATATATTATATGTATTAATAATGTTAATCTTATGACTGTGTTATCTTTTATGCAATTTCTCTACTGTCCCTGTAAAATGTTCATGTATTGAACTTTCTCTCATAAAAAAAGTTTCCGTTACACAACCAATTTGTTTATAGAATTGTTTTAACATGTATCAGTTGCTTCAATAATTCTAGTTTTCTTTTATTTTAGATCCCCAGAAACTGAGAGAAATCAACAACAGATGAAAGAGAGTATTGTATGTGTACGATGTAATACCAATGAAATATCAATGTTATTTCCAAACTGTGGATATCGTGTGGCGTGTGAAACGTGTGCTTACCAACTTAAAATTTACCAACTTTGTTAGAAAAAGATTAAAAAGCGTATGAAAAACTTTTTTGTCATAACATTTCCACAGAGTTTCAAACCTTAGAAAACAAGCAGTGCAAAGAAATGCGGCAGCCAGTAATGCAGAATTAATCGAAAACTCTGGAGCAATCTTTATTCGAAATCTGCATTTGTATCCGATTTTTCAAGCAGTGACAGTGACTTCGTAACAAGGCATGCCCCAGTAAGTAATTTTTTTTACAAATGCATTTTTGAACATATGAAAACTAATTTATGAAAACAATAAACCTGTTTATTCTTATTCTTTATTGCATTGATTGTGCCTTCATTTACTCTTATTGTCAACAAGGCACTTCGATTAAACGTGGCGATAATGAAAAAGGGTTATAGGGCCAAATCTGGATTCTTATAATGTGTAATACACTGTATCATATCAAACGATCGACATAAATGATAAAAAGACATGTAATACAAACGTTTATTAACATTATAATATGAAACATTATAATATGAAACAACATACACCATTTTTTGGTGTTGACCGTTGGAAGTCATGTGACTCTGTTTTCCGTTTCCAGATGACGTGCTTTGTACGTTTATTACCTTGTCACATTTAGCCATATTTTTGTTAATCACTGTCAACACGATCCCTCGTCGACTGTGATTATCGAATTCAGATAATATATTTCTGTCGAAGTGTTAATTGAAGTGGTATGAGATTGGTCTTTATTGCATAAGAAAACAATGGAAAGCGTGTGGAAATATATACTTATTTACATATTAGTAATACTTCTTTTTCATTCAAAAGCAATGCAACTTATATAATACACAAATCACACACAGAATAAATAACAACAGCAGATGATGATCTACAGTATATATATATAAGTTTCAATAAACAAAACAATTAACAATTTCTAAGGTTGCATCTCCTTCTTTCGACCACTGAAATGTTTCAAGACAAATTGAAATAACAATATTTTGTCAGACGGACCTGTGATGTATATGTTCAATAAATAATGTAATAAACATAAAAAAAAACATGGTCTAGAAAGATTTTGAAAATCCTATAGAAAAAACAGTATAAAGAGGCATAATCGATACATATAATACACAAACACATGATCGCACACGTTCATGTCTGGATACAGACACATTGATCAAACGTGGCGGGGCTGAAATATGGACTCAAACCTCCCTTCTTAGTGTATTGTATTATATCATATAAAACGATCGACATAAATGATAAAAAGACATGTAACAAAAACATAGATATCGAAGTGTTCCGGGAAT
>MJUT01003530.1:243190-256818 GCA_002080005.1 Gigantidas platifrons | reverse complement strand
GCTTCATACAAAATGTGCTTCGGTCCACGCTTTTACACGCCAATAAAACTACCCAAAAAAATGCATTCAATTCTTAAATGTCTATAAATAATGAATTTTCATTATTTGATTTATGCTTCTATTGTTTGCTAATAATACTATCTGGAGACATTTTACTTTTGAATTGACATAATACGAGAAACCTCCTTGATGGTGTAACGGCCAGCGCACTCGCTCCGAGTGATATAAATCAAAGGTTATGTGTTTCTACGTTCGGAGTTCCGTGTTGTGATTGCCGCTACGATTTCCGGTTGTTTGTAGAAAGGCTCATGTCATATTTGCGTTATTCTTGGTTGCTTGCGCATAGTGGCGTCCAACTCATATTGTGTTGTGTTTTTTTTCTTTTTTTCTTCGTCTTGTGTACCCAATGGTGCCCGTTTCTCTTGATTGTCCATTTTTGATTGTCCCTTCTGTATTCTCGTAACGTTTATTTGATCCCAGGTCCGTTCAATCAAAAGATTATATAAAATTGGCATTGGGTGCGAATCTGCTAAACAAGCAGCATTAATGAGTACGAGCAAAGAGTGCTTAGCTCGGAATCAGGATAATGTGTCCGACTTGACATGTCCATCTACCTGCAGGCTGCTGTTTTCGATAGATCGTTGTTTGTCCTTTTTCTTTTGGCCATTGTGTTGTCTGTTCTTCTTCGATATACGGATTCTGATTGCCCCTTTGGTATCTTCAAACTCTTCTTACTGAACAACCACTATAAACATGCAGCTTGTAATTTCATACCATCATGAATTCATTAAAAATAGCCTTTTGGTGGTGATACAACGGACAAACAGCTCTCTTGGTATAAGGCAATAATTATTTCTCTCAATAAGAGAGTTCAACAAATGTGTTGTAAGACGCCTTTTAAAGTTACACATATTAAATGTGCACACCTGATTTAAGTCATTCCACTGCACACTAAATAAGATATATATTGAACTAACATATTATCTGTGCGTTTTTTTTCATTTTAAGTTCTAACAGGAATCCATCTTTCGTTGAAAGTTGTGATCAGGGTGTCATACTTTTGAAACCGTGAAATGCACGGGTACGTGTTGACATAAGCACACACAATATCAATATCTGCTTATACATTCGTTTACAAAACAAATGTAACTATAGAGTGAGTGAGTGATTGTTGTTTAACGCCAACTCAGCAATTTTCAGCTCTATCATGGGGAGAACAATTTAATTTATTTAATGATGATGAGGTCCGCTTTGTTCTAGACCAAGACGCAGAGTTGGATTTTTTTCTTTTAGTGCTAGCTCACTGAAACAAAAGTCCGCGGACAGACATGTCGCTCCACTCGGACACATTATTCTAATTCCGAGCCAACCAGTCTTTGTTCTTTCTCCTTAATGGAGAAGCAACACATTCCAATTTTAGTCTTGCGATTTCTGTAGAAAATGAATGTAAATGTTAAATGTACTCTTAAATATATAATGCTATACGAGTGTTTACATACTCAATTAAAATTCTTAGCATAAAAAGAATTCATATCTTAAACATACAACGATTGTAATCTTTTCATTAATGTAAATAATTTGATAAGTAAAATAACATTTAAAAACTAGTAAAATATCGATACGGGACCAACACGCTGGTGAATTTGTACTGGTGTGTGGCTACTTTATCAATAGCCCATTATTTAATTCATTTAATGGATAGTCGTTTTAACAACTGTAAATTTAAATATACAGAACGGTTCATAATCATGTAATTCAAGTTAAGATAGTTATGAACCCCCTGCGGACCGGGCGATTAAAACACGGTTACACAAATTGAAGGTGATGGGTATAGTGAACCGCAGCTCATGCTAAGATAGTTTCCAATGGTTAACTATAGAACGATTTTTCTAACCTTTTGATTTTAAAATGGAAATATGTTAAGTGCATAAAATAAGCTTTACAATTTTGCTTTAATAAAGTCGTAGATATCTAACTTGGTGTGTACGGTCCATTTCTGGAATAACCTTCATCAGGTCCGCACGAAGTCGAACAGACTGCAAAACAAATAATTCAAGTCTTTAAGAGCATGTAAGCCAAAGAGCATAAACAAGAAAATCGCCCGAGGGGGCCTATGCCTGAGGGAGACGAACTTTGGTTTTAAGAATAATTACATGACTTAGCAACTGTAAATTACACAAATAGATATATCTAAAAACCAATGTCAACACTGATACACTGACTTTTGCGCAGATGATACCCCGTAGACTGATAGTCCATCTGCAAAGGTCCTGACCTGGTGATAGTTATAAATTCCGTTCCTATTGGATATGTTTCAATGATATATTTGCAAAAAACATTAGGTAAAACACATCTTTTTTCTTGTTTTCATTGAAATTCAAACACCCCTGTAAGACTTAGATGCACTTTTGTTTATGTGCATTTTGTACATGAGTGGCTCATGAAATTATACAATAGGAAGTGTACACCTATATTAAATATGAATAGTTTGAAGAATGACAGACAATGCAATGATAAAAGGACAAAATGACAAACAATGATTTACGCAGAAAACTAAAGATTGTACAATAAGAAGCCAATAAAAAGGGACTGTACTCAGGTGCTCCGGAATGGTAAACAGTTCCAGTTCCACTAGTTGCACACATTATTTCATATGTCAATAGTTTTATCAAATTCCACACAACAATATCAAAGAGGTATGTATTCTAAGTTGATATACAATGAATCGAGTCAAGAATATCGTTGGTTCGATTCGCGGACAAAGAATATGTAATATGTATGTTCTACTTTTTTTCCTAAGAAAACAAAATAAAAGGTTGGCCGGGTTCAAACATATGTGTCCGAGTGGAGCAGCGTGACTACATTCTGATTGTCGCTTAAGTGAGTTATTTATGATTGAGATTATAGTAAATAAATAATACAATTATTATCAAAACGAAGATTCCCCCTCCCCTCAGCCTATATTGGCTGTCTTCTTTGGTTTTCTTGCTCCCAATGACCTTTATGTTATTTGGCTCTCAAGTAATTTGACTATGAACGTACCTGGGGAAAGCTATTCCAGACACGCGTTGAAAATGTTGAGAGAACGTGAAGGTCTCATGCATCATTATCGTATTATAGAAATGTATCTTGTTCCCCCATGACCGACTCCTTGTCATTATATCACATATCTAGTTTTCTGTGTAATGTTTTGTAGATCGTTGTTTGTCCTTTTTCATTTGGTCATTGTTTTGTCTGTCCTTTCTAATTACGCCCTTGGCTTATTCAAACTCTTCATCCAAATACATATAGGTACCCACATATGCAAGCGCCAATAAATCTGTCTTAAATCAACGTTAGAGAAAACCGAAGGGGCAATCAAGAATGGACAATCCAGAGACGATGGCAACGTAGGACCACAAGACACAAGACGAAGGCAAAAAAAAACAAACAAAAAAACAAGTAAGCAAAAAGGATTAGCAACTCGGATCCTACCAAAAACTGGGGTTTGTTCCAGGTGCTCGTGAAGGGTAAACATTTCCTGCTTCTTAAAGCACAATCATATTCAAGATAATTGTATGATGGCTAATTAGGAACCAAATCAGTAGATCTGTGTGCACCTCCTTGATATTAATAAGGATGCTGATACGATCATCGTTATCATTCCTGAATTAAGTAACCAACTCCCGGATTTGCTACATGATATTGTAAAAATTAATTAATTGACCTTATGTGTATGAAAACCATTATTTACAAAATATTACTATGTCACAGTAAATGAAAATTAAGTTTTGTAAAGAGAGCAACAGGTACTAAGCTCGATGTGGTCAGTAGGTACCAACCCCCATAGCGAATAGCGGGTAATAATCCCCAAGGCGAGAAACAGGTGTTAACCCCCATAGGTAATAACCTACGGGTAGTACTATATACACGGAGAGAAAGAGAAACAGGTAGTATTTGTAATTATGTTGTACAACAATAAAGTGTTATTATAAACTATATTTCTTGCGTACCACAGTAAATATTGTAAATTTATATTCTTAACGTTTCATTTCCCTCTCCATACAAAAATGATCCCCTTTGAGTTAATACAATAGATGTTTACGCTTACTTTAGTCGATTCTTCCTATTTATATTCAACACATATGTTTAAATGTCCATGTTAAATCGCCTCATTCACGTCGCATAATTAATACCAATTAAGATAAACGGTTTTAGCAATAGTTGAATCAACGTGCCAAATATTTTATGATGTGAAAGTCAAATGTCTTCACCGGGGAGGTTAGAGAAACACAATCGACAGATTTGTGCCTATTTTATCACATTAAGACCTCCACTAAGCACGTCACTGTCCAGCGAAGAACTAAACAATGGCTGACAGGAACCGTCTAGTCTGGTAATGTATATTTGATATATCTACCTTTTGTCCTGGTGGGTTGTCAGATACATTGTTGTCCTTCGATTGGATCGCTTTTTCATAGTTAAGCATGTCATATTTTCTGCATGTCATCCTGGTTATATTTTGGATATGAGGCAATATATATAGATATATATATACACTGACGTTACATTACATGATCACAGTAATACATTTTGTACCTAGTTTATGATAATTAAAGGGGTTTTATGGACGGGTAGGGTACATGTTGTATCTGGAGATTTTTGTGCGGTTATTGTATTGAGCAATCGTTGGTTTTCTGTGAAGTGCTTCGTACATCATTGTTAGTCTTTTTGTCCCATTTTACTTTTTGTTCATTGTAATGTCTGTCCTTGGATTAACGGTTTCTGATTACCACAATGTGATCTTCAAACTTTTGCTTGTCCTATTCGGCTTTGGTCAATGGACAAACCACCTCCCATATTCATGAAAATATGGTAATAAATTAATTTGAGAGTCACATGTCATTTTATACGTGTTTTGATTGGTTTAAAAAGTTGAGGTTATTTTCATATGTACTGAATCTGAAAATAGACGTCGTTCTCAATGTGTCGCGTGCCGTTGTCATCAGGCGATTTTCTTTAAATGAGGCACCTTTGGGGTTATTTAAATATAATTTTCAATATCATAACAAAAAAAGTTTGAATTAATTTATAAGGATTGATCGAAATTATTTGTTCGGTTCATTCGAAATAACCTCAATCAGGTTGTACACACTCTTACGCTACGCGGGTTACACGGTGTGTACAACCTGATTGAGGTTATTTCTTCATGAACCGAACAAAAATTGCGATCAATCCTTAATTACAATTACAATCTATAGGATGAAATGCATAAAAATAAGAAATATCGTTTTATGAAATAATAATAGCGACTATCAAAGGGTTTTATATCAGTAATTAACTAATAAACTGAAAAACGAAAATATCACACTGTCGGAACAGTTCTAAAGTCAACTATCAAAATCCTAGAAAGAGTCAAACTGGATACCCTAACACACAAATACATTAATTACCGTTTCTGGCATCCGTTAAAAGCTAAGCTAGTGTTATTTACGTCTTAAACGTAGAACACGTTTTATACGAGTAAATGCGGCACCAGTCAAACATTCTAAAAACGTACATAGCTCATTGCAAAGTAATAACTCTACCAACAGGATAATAATCTTACAACTGATTGAGTTTCATTTATAAGAAGAGTGTGAAGATACTAAATGGGTAATCAGAATCCGTAATGATATCCCTAAAATATTCATTCACTGTTGAAATTATATTGATTGTTTGTTGGCTGCTTAACATCGAGGAGTGAATATTTCCATTCTCTATCCAGAGTTGTCGTTCCTGCTACGCTATACAACATCTCTCTGTCAACGCTCATTTTACAAGATTTTTGTAAAATTTAGAAACAGTAATAAAAAAATGTACTTAAAATTGTTTTAATTATTGTAAATATCATTAAAGATGAAAATAAATCACTCATTTCAAATCAATTCTCTCTTAAAAATGACCCCCCCCCCACTTCTTGGAGAACTATTTTGCGGAGGTAAAAATTAAAAAGTTAAAAACGATCACAAATCATTTTTAAGAGAGAATTGATTTGAAATGAGTGATTTATTTTCATCTTTATTGATATTTACAATAATTAAAACAATTTTAAGTACATTTTTTTTTACTGTTTCTAAATTTTACACAAATCTTGTAAAATGGGCGTTGACAGAAATGTTGTGTAGCGTAGCAGGAACGACAACTCTGGATAGAGAATGTGAATATTTCATGCACATCCAGGACAAGAACAAGCTCAACAATAGTTTATAAGTATACATAAATGCGTGAGGTGTGGCACAACTGGGGAAATGATTGAAATTACCACTGGAGAAGTACATGTATTGCGAGTTGGGCAAGGACGAAAAGTTTAGCCCTTCTAATATCTATAGATCCAAAATGGAAATGCTTTTCTAACCATAAATTATTATCTCTTCAGTAATTAGAAAATTAACGAAAGCTACAAAAATGTAACTTGATGGTATACCTAAAAACCGGAATGTCCTATTGAGTAAAAAACATTGATGAAAAAAATCACAGCTAACAGTAGACAATAAATTATTATTGCAAATTTAATCTTTTCGAAGAATGTAATCGGTCATGTGAACAAAAACAATTTTATACCAAATATTGCATTTTACGCTAAAATGAACCATACATGCAAATTACCTCCCCTTCCTGTGCATTTATTATAATATGTTTTCCGATAGCATAGTCTAAAATTGCAAAATCAGTGAGTTTTAAAAATAAATTTGAAATTAACTCGATATTGTGAGCTATTAGTGTATTTTTTCTGGCAGTGTTTTACTGATTTGGCTGAGGTTTTTTTCTAGAATGGCATACAGATATTGAAATTAAAAACATTTCTGACAGTATTTTGCCATTTGACTGTTTAATGACATACTCTTGATGCAGTTATTGAAATTAAATGAATAAATCAATGATCCACACGGAGTAAAATAAAGAAATTCCTTCAAGATTTAGTATTTAATATTCCACATAAATTTTATTATTAATATAAGTAATACTGAATATTTTATAGACCCTCTGTATTTTCCTATTTTCTCATTTGACACGAGGTTATTAGCTTTTTATTGATAAAATATAGTGACCATCTGCGAAGGAGTGTACAATACAAAAAGTTAATAGTCCTTGAAATTAAAGACACTTTATATAAAAGTCAATATTTGACCTGCACGTGTTTTTATTGAACTTAATGTATATATTTCTGGTCAAGTTAACTGAACATATGTGTCAACAGGTGTTATGATTGTATATGAGATACGGAACACATGTGTCATTTGTATTAAAGTTCTGTGTCTATAAATTAACCAGGTGTTGGGAGTTTTATATTCTGGACAAGTTCTTAAAACCTTTAAGATGTATAGTATCACGTGCCATACATATTGTTGTCATTCAAAACGTAGGAAACCCCATCTCATGAATACCTACAGTTTATATACAATATTTTTGTGGAAGCTTTAATGAATATTTTGATTCAGAAAGAGATTTTATTCACATTAAAAATGTCTATACAATTGATGCGGCTCTACAACATATTGCTAGAGATTTAATGAATATATTTTGGATACATTTTTTTTTCTCACGAAGGATGGTATTGTCACTCAGATTCTGGTTCAAAGTTGACTATTGTTTCACTAATGTCTTACAATGGACTTGTATACTATCTAATATCGTTGCGGCTCTTTAATAAAACTAATTTGATACATATGTCAAGGTCAAATCATATTTAAAATGTACCACCTCCTCATACATAATGTCATTAGGGAGTCATGTGTTTCAAACATGTATATATGTAGTTTGATTGCAGTTAACCGTTTCTTTGTATTGTATTTAGTGTGCTGTTTTGGTAACCATCCTTTGTATATGGATTTCAGACCAATACAAATTCTGTTCTGTTCTGTTCTGTTCTGTGTTACGAAGATTAAATATATGTTGGCGATCCTATTTAGGCCCTTTGGTTTCCTTGTTCGTAATGGATAGTACTCTCCATTGGCTATATGTTGCTTGGTTTTCTTTATGATAGTCGAATTGGACAGGCACCATGTACATTTTGTACTTTACAGAATGGAATCGTGACGTAGAGTGTTGGGATTGGAGTCTAGAGTGATTTCTAGTATATATGTGGAGTACATTTTTGTAGTGTTAAAGAAAAGAAGACTTATTGAGACATTTCTTTTTTCAATATAGTGTTATCAAATCTATTTGTTTATGAGGCCAATTTGGTGACACTTTTAATGCATAATTGCACTTGTTGGCATATCTTTCAACAATTGCAACATATTGTGGAAACAAATATTTGTATTATAATTAAAAAGAATTCTGTCAGTTGCGAACAGATGACGAAAGATGGTATTGGTAATTATATTTTGGTTCAGTTGATTATTGTTCGCTGTACGATAGCATTCTATTATACTATATAATATTTAGATTATTGGATGAGGCCAGAACAGTTGGTTAATATTACTAATATTATATACATGACAACGTTTGTGTAACAAAGATTAATTATATTAGCCTCACCGATGATATTTACATTTGATAATAAATTTGACCAAACTGATGAAGCTATTCATATTTCAGATTAAACACCAATATTCCTTTTGAATCATTGCCCATATATTATCCAATGCATTGTTACGGGTTTTAAGCAGATTTTCATGACTCCGTTTTAGTCACTATGTGACCTAGATCCGGACACAATTTCGAACGACATAATAAAATCCTTTCTAATTATTTGATGACAACTGTTAAAAAACGTTCACATATCCATTTGTATATAATACACATGACATAAAAACCTTTCCTTCACACCATAAATGTGTACGTGCCAGTTTGCATTCGGAATTCCTTGAACTCTTCAATGAATAAGGTACATCACAGATTTTGACATTTTGGAAGATCAATGTAAGGAAAATGTATTATATTGACTGTTTTTGTTTTAATATCACTGTGTTCTACATATGCATAGAATCAGGAGATCATATTCTTTCCAATTACAGGCATAATATAACAAAATATGCGTACCTCAATGAATTTTAGCGATAGATTCCAAGTGCAATATGTCGATTGTTTTCTGTTTATAAATATGAAAACCCGTCGTCTGCAACTTTCAACAACTGCGCATGAACAATTTTCTCCCAAAACACGAGTAATTTAGCGGGGTATCTATTTATAAAAGCATTTTTAAAATCATGTCTTAAAGGAACAATTACACGGGTGGTTTGCTACGTCACACACACGGACACTTGAACATCGCCTCGAGGTAGGTTTATGCAGTTGTACAATTTAAAAAAAGGAAAACTAACAAAACCAAGTAGTTCACCGAAGGGCCCACATATCAGACTTCATTGTTTGCATACATTCATTGCTTAGAAACCCGTCAGTTTTGCAAACACTTCTGTACAGTTAAAATTCCGGGCAAGGATACCGTTCACACAAAACCCATTTAACTGTACAGAAGTGTTTGCAAAACTGACGGGTTTCCACGCAATGAACGCATGTTAACAATGAAGTCTGATATGTGGGTCCTTCGGTGAACTACTTGGTTTTGTTAGTTTTCCTTTTTTTTTAATGTACAACTGCATAAACATACCTCGAGGCGATGTTCAAGTATCCGTGCGTGTGACGTAGCAAACCACCCGTGAATTAGGGGACATACATTTTATTTCGTTCGTAATTGCGTCCGGTGAGGCTATGTATGTTCAAGATAATCGCATTCTTTATAATAACCTGTTCGCCCTGTTATATGTGAGGGTTGGTATTTTACTCACATGTGGAAAACACTTGCATGAGAGCATCATATCACTAAGAGGGGGCATTTGTGCCCATAAAATTAGTTAAACTCAGCCACTTTTTATTTTAAATGCCTGTACCAATCCAGGAAAGTGAGTGGTCGTGTAATTGGGTATCGATTTTCATATCTGATTTTGCTTTGAAATGTTTCGACAGTGTAGTATTTTTGGGTTTTCATTGTATTACAGTTTAACGATGTTTTATAGAGATTCTGTTAAGACCTTGTGTTAGACTTTGGTTTGACTTTAATGAGTAAGTAAGTGAGTGATTGTTTTCATATCTGATTTTGCTTTGAAATGTTTCGACAGTGTAGTATTTTTGGGTTTTCATTGTATTACAGTTTAACGATGTTTTATAGAGATTCTGTTAAGACCTTGTGTTAGACTTTGGTTTGACTTTAATGAGTAAGTAAGTGAGTGATTGTTGTCCGCCCAGTTTCCTGGCTTGGTACAGATACTTCAATAGAAATAGGTAGCGAGGTCAAACTGGTTCTATGAGGTCAAACCCATGAAGATGACGCAAACCATTTTAGAACGAGAACTACATTGTATTCCAACCAAGTTCAGCATGCCCATTTACTCTCTGCAGAGGGGTTTTTACCCCCCAAAATAGGCCCTGTATCCCCAAAATTGTAGGAACTTTCTATATGCAGGGGTACAAAGTTAAGGAAAAAACAGCAATTGTACCCCATTGTACCCACAATTTGCAAAACTCAGTGGGCACCCTGAAGTTGTAATAACATTGGTGGTATTGTTTTAAACAGGTATATTTTATTTGTTTTTGACAATCTGCCTAATTTTCATAATTGGCAAAGTCGATGCAGTTGCATTGTAGAAAAACATGGTTTCATTTATGACGCAATTTCAGTGATGTACACGTGACGCAGCTATATTTACAACGCCACTCCGTAATTGCTTACATTTTTTTTCTTCAAATAATGACATTTCTTATTTTGTATTATTAGTGGACCTCTTACATGGAGTGGGCGGCTATCGGATATAACCGTGACAGGGGACTACCCGAAAACGTGAATGCCATGTTTAAATTTGGACATGTAATTACATAGGAAAGTATAAAAATGTGTCAACCGCGGACGATGTCCGGCAAGTCATGTCAAGGTGAGCAACAAAATAAAACGATCATAACGAATAAACGAGGTCTGAAACAGGGACACAGTTCATGGTATAGTAGTGAGCTAGCGATTGTTGTTCAACGCCAAATGACCGATGCTACAACTATATCATGGCGAGACCAACTTATATTCAATGAAATGATGATGATGATGAAGTCCGCTTTGTACCAGTCCAGCACACTGAGAGTTTGGATTGTTATATAGTGCTAGATCACTTAAACAACTGTCCGCGCGTAGACACATCCCTCAACTCGGACGCATTATTCCGAGCTAACCAGTTCTTTGTTTCTACTTTTTAGTGATGTATGCTTAGCGGAGAAGGAACACAAACCGATTTTTATAGTTTTTAGTTTGACCAGACCGGGGATCGAACCCACGACCTACCTGGCTCGAGACTAGAATGCTAGTCATTACATTTCCGATGTGATCTTATAGTATGCGATGTATGAATGATCCATAATTAAAAGGGGGCCATGGTGGTCGTGATCGTATGGTAGTTGGATTTATAACTACTTATGCGTCAGTGCCTAACACCACTAACGTTGTAGGCGGCTATCAGATATAACTGTGACAGGAGACTACCCGAAAGCGTGAATGCCAAGATTAAATTTGGACATATAATTATATAGGAAAGTATAAAAATGTGACAGGTAATTCAACCGCGAACGATGTCCGGCAAGTCATGTCAAGGTGAGTAACAACAAAAAACGTTCATCTGAATACGACCATAATGATTAAACGAGGTCTGAAACAGGGACACATTTTATAGTTTAGGAGTGAGCGAGCGTTTGTTGTTCACCGCAAAATGCGCAATGTTCCAGCTATATCATCTCTTCAAAATATATACTCACAAATTCACTCCAGACTCTACTCCAACACTCCACACCAAGACCTCTGTCAAGTACATGTTGCAAATTTTAAATTTATTGGACTACTTACTTAATCTAAAAAGCAAAACAATATTATTTATTTTGGATTTGTCTAGATAGATCCCATTCAAATAATTGTCAAAAATTGAAAATATCAAAACAATCGCAAAATGCTTCTTCAATTTAAGGATTTTGAATTCCCCTATGCTATCTTCAAACTCATCTTGATAAAGTTTGTCAATAACTTGCGACATGTCGGTGATTTTCACTGGACTCCGGTTTCCTCCACCAAGAAAATTGACCGCCACGATATAACTGAAACATTGTTCAAAGTGGAACACGACAACCTTGACCCATATACATGATGACCACTCACTTTCCTGTGTTGGTACAGACACTTCAATAAAAAGTGGCGGATTCAAACTAGTTTTATGGGATCAAACACATGAAGATGTCGTAAACAGTTTTACAACGAGAATTACATTGTATTCCAGTTAATTTGTAATAAAATTGATGCAATTGTTTTAGAAAGGAATATTTTATTTGTCAATGGCAATAAGCCTAATTTGCATAATTGGAAAAGTCGATGCATTTGCATCGTAGAAAAACATGGTTTCACTTATCACTTGGTTTGTAACTAGATTAACACGACGGGTGCCACCAGTGGAGCAGGAACTGCTTACCCTTCAAGAGCACCTGAGTTCACCCCCGGTTTTTAGTGAGGTTCGTGTTACTCGATCTTTAGTTTTATGTGTATGTTTTGTAGATCATTGTCCTTTTGTACTTTTTCGTTTGGCCATTGTGTTGTCTGTTCTTCTTCGATTTACGGATTCTGATTACCCCTTTGGTATCCTCAATCTCTTCTTATGACGCAGTTTAAGCGATATGAACGTGACGTAGCAATATTTACAACGCCACTCCGTAATTGCTGACATATTTTCATTTAATAAAATGTTCTTTTATTTATTAATAGTGGACCTCTTACATGGAGTGGGTGGCTATCAGATATAACCGTGACAGGAGACTGTCCGAAAACGTGAATGTCATGTTAAATTTGGACATGTAATTACATAGGAAGGTATAAACATGTGACAGGCTAGTCAACCACGAACGATGTTCGCAAAGTCATGTCAAGGTGAGCAACAACAAAAAACGTTCGTCTGAATACGACCATAATGATTAAAGAGGCCAAAAACAACAGGAACACATTTTATAGAGTAGCGAGCGATTGCTGTTCAACGCCACATGAGCAATGTTGCTGCTATATCATGACGAGACCAAGTTATATTCCATTAAATGATGTTGATGGTGATGAAGTCCGGTTTGTAATAGTCCAACACGATGAGAGTTGGATTATTATAGTGATAGCTCACTGAAACAAGTGTTCGCCGGTAGACATGTCACTCCATCCGGGCACATTATTCGGAGCCAACCCGTCATTGTTCTTACCCTTTAGTGATGTATTCTTATATGAGAAGCAACAAATACCGATTTTATAATGTTTGGTTTGACCCGACCGAGGATTGAACCCACTTCACTCGAGGCGATCACGCTAGTCATTACATTACCGATGCAGTTTTATAGTATACGATATATGAATGATGCATCATTAAATTAAATACATCTACTGGTGGACTATTTGTACCCAAGGGTATCATCCGCCCAGTAGTCAGTGCTTAGGCACTGGTATGGTTACTTATATATTACTGTATATTTATTGATTTATTTACAGTTGCTAAATAATGTAATTATTAATGAAACTAAGGTACTCCTGCCTCAGGCAAAGGTCATCAAACTAAGGTACTCCTGCCTCAGGCATAGTTGATCAAACTAAGGTACTCCTGCCTCAGGCC